>DWQX01006568.1:0-11185 GCA_018245475.1 Pharmacophagus antenor | reverse complement strand
ATTATATATATATATGTATATATATATAGAAGTAATTAGTTTCCTAAAGAGTCTTGGTTCAATTACCGCCGTAGACACAAGTCTGTTGAGAGCTGTATAAAGTTTCGTTGAGCTTAATAACCAATTTGTTAAATAATGTTCATATTATCAAAAATCGTATTTCTATCATTACATTAATTTATCATTTCTGTCCGTATATACGCTTGCAATTATCTCCGTATACGATTATTTTTACTCTGTGAATAATATCGTAATGTAAATAAATATCATTGTCTTTTATCTAAAGAGAATGCTAAAGTAACATTTGTTAGCTGAAAACCTTTTTTCATTTAATTATAAAAGCTTCATCACCCGTTGCTTACACAGTTGTAATGAAAGAAAGCTTTTTATCACATATTTCAGTTGGCAAGCGCCCCGCATGTGAATTCATATGAAAAACAAACCGCGCATAATAAAGTTAGCGTTCAAATTTATGGTGGGTGTGATTTGATTAAGCTACGCGACAAACAGTAAGCGAGGTTGTTAAATCACTTGATTAAACACGTCACGGGAGTTTTTTTTTAATAAATAACCTTCAAAATTGCCATTGGCGAAGTGCGGAACGAATTTTTTTACTTTTTCATTTTGCGAATTTGACGGTTCAATTTCGTCGCGTACGGCTAACGGGTACGTCATGCGATGTATGACAGAAGTGTTTATCTATACGACAGAACTGTTGTGTGGGAACATTACTGCTTTACAGTATGAAAGTTGGATGTGGCTTTTGTTCTTACTATGTTTTATTAATCTGTTTACGGTAAACTATCTTTTTAAAATATCACAGAGTGCAGAATTAATAGTAATCAATGACAAGTATACACGTTAAATACTGAGTAAAGAATGCTGTTGTGAATTTTATGAGATATATAGAATATTTAATTTACACTGTGAATATTCGTCACACATCATACGTTAACTGTTACGCAGTAAAAATTTAAATTGTCGTGTATAAATCTCGAACGCACTTAGCTGTTTAAGATGGCAAACAAGCTACAGGTGGGCTATACAGACGACATTTAGTCGCAATTTTTTTTATCAACAATGAGCTATAACACTTGTCTTCAATCTTGAACAATGTAAAATGGTATTAACGCCTTAGTGTTTAAAGCGCGTTCTCCCATACCCTGGCTCTTTCACGTGTCCGTGTGGGTAAACAGAAATAATGTTTTAACGGCAGATTGATCTCGAGGGTGGTGGTTACTAAGAAAAAGAAATTGTTAATTTGATAATATTTATTATTTCTTCATTTAATGAAGTGGCGTAAAATGTATTTTATTTTAATTTATTGATTCAAGCGTTACTTTGAGGAACTCCATGACTAAATGAAAGAAAAATTAATTTTCCTGATTTCCTTTTTTTTTTTAACTGCATATACTACGACCGAAATACAATCTTGACGCGTTTCACCACCACACGCGGCATCCACAGATGTTACGGGTTCGATAGCACGACGTCGAACGAATGGACGGACATGCGGAGACTTCTCACTTACTCTGCTTACTATACTCACATCACTGAATTAGTCAAGTTAATGTACATTAATTAAAGCGTCTAGATTTTATTTCAATTGTTGTGTTTGCGATTAAACAAAAAAGAAATTACCCAATTAGTTTTCGTGTCCATGACGTATTTTATTCTTCTGTTTAACTTATTTTAAAAATAGTAAACTATCTCGTGATTTATTCGATAATCAATTATCAATTTTAATGTTTAATTGATTATCGAATAAATACATAACATAACAATAAACGAGGCATTTCTTTACATTAAGCACAAAATGAAAATTAATGTGTAAAAAATTAAAAAATAAATAGCCTAGAAGAATTTACATCTTATTCTACATCGAATGGTCAAATTCTCACTATAATAGTTTATGCAGTTTGTCGTGATTTACAAACCAAAAACTGTTTTACTTTTACAAATATCGATCATAAAATACGCTGCATATAACTATTTGTTATTATATAAGCGCATTTAATTAATTTACTATCCTTTCATATTACATGTTACCTAAATATTTACTTGAAACTTAATGCGAAATACAGTGTTTTTAAAATAACTCCGCAAAATGTTCAAACATTAAAAATCGCTTCACTACCTACTAAAATTTAAACGGCTTCAAAGAATATGTTAAAAAAAAATAAATAAAAATGAAACCTAGCATCGCAGGTTGGTCCGGTGCCTCTAAGGAAACGTTTGAAACCGCAGCAAAGAGCGAGGCGTACACCATCGTAAATTCAGCGTTAGCTATTCGCGTCCCACATAATTCTTTTCTCCCGTGAACACGTACACTGGAATGGAGATTGGATATTTCCATTAAACAAAATCATGTTCTTTAAAGTCTTTTACAGTGTTTTACTTATCACCGCGGCGAAGTGGTTTACCGTTCGGCTTGCAACAGGACCCTGGTTCTATTCTGAGGTCACGTGAGTAGTGAAGGAGGTGGTAGTGTTTTTGACAACCGGCTGCCTAGCTGCCTACCACCTCCATTGTCAATCTGTCGCCATAACAGCATTGCTGTGTTTCGGTTTTCAAACACGAGATTCATAGTACATTGGGTGGGCATGTTTCACAATCTACGGGCACATTGTCACTTAACATCATGTAAACTTAATGTTAAGTGTTAGCCCATCTTCGATTAAAAAATGACATATTGGTTATAATCATATAATTCGTCTTAATTTATTATCTAAACATCGTATACCAGTCCACTTCAAGTGACGTGGAGATGAAACGATATTTTTCATATAATATCATTATACTGTGTATTGACCCATAAGAGACTGATTGATGATTCTTTCATATTTTTTTATTGGTTATGGGTTAACACTTTACTTCAATATCACCTGATGTTAAGTGACAACGCGGCCGTCGATGGTAAAATGAGTTCGCCCAGAATATATCTGGCTCCCACATGTATGACTGCCGGAACACAACAATCCTGTTATGGTGGCAGATTGACATTGAGAGCTAGACAGGCGGGTTCGAAAAAACTCTACCACCATCTAGACCACTACTCCTGTGGCTCGGGAGTCGAACCCGGGCCCTCCGCGTTACAAAGCAACCGGGTAAACCATTGCGCCACGGACGCAATCAGACCGTATATGCAGTTATTATATTTGCATACGGCTGTGCAATCGTTTTCGGTTAGTGATGTATTTTTAAAGCGTTCTCAGTTTAGGCGACGTCATATGTCGGTCTTACTAAAATATGCATTTTAAAGCGACATCGCATAGCTGTGGAGCGTGGACAGGCGGCTGCTTTAAATTTTACAGAGGTCTCGCGCCCCGAGGTGTCATGGCGGCTTTACTTATATACACTAACGGTAAAACTATTCACGCCATTTGAGATGTAATTTTTTAGTTCAATGTTCTTA
The DNA here is from genome assembly GCA_018245475.1 of Pharmacophagus antenor. NCBI lineage: Eukaryota > Metazoa > Arthropoda > Insecta > Lepidoptera > Papilionidae > Pharmacophagus > Pharmacophagus antenor. The sequence continues at coordinate 7,770 of DWQX01006568.1, read as the reverse complement.
ATATAATCAACGAAAACAATGAAGAAAAGGTCCGTCGTCAATACATTGTTTGCCTTGTAATAGATGCCGGATTCAATTCTGAAGTCATATGAGTTATTTTCAAGATAATAGTAGAATTTTCCCAAACTTGCCTGTCTAGATTTAATCGTCAATGTGCCGCCATAACAAAATTGCTGCCATGCATATGATTGCCAGGGTATTCTGGACGAACACGTTTCACCATCTTCGGTCTGATTGTCACTTAACATCATGTGATAGATGAAAGGCTGAGGTTTAGTAATAGGGTTCCGTTCGACACTTTCTGTGTAGGGAACCCTAAAACGAGAGAACAAAAAAGCGTCGCGTTGAGACACAAATTCTTTGTTGTCTACGGTTAATAAAAAATGGGACGTCAATTTGCTAAGGCTATCACGAGAAACGGTGAAAAATTCAAAATGTATTCGCGTAAATTAATTCGAATGGAGGTCTTTATTTGTCCTCATCTAGCTTTCATGAAGGTCGAAAATAACAACATTTTAAAATTCGCGGTGCCCTCGAAACAAAATAGATTGACGAAAGTTTAATTTAAATGTTTAACATTTTAATTTAAAAACTCCAAAATACTATTTCGACGTTCGCGTTCGTCAAAGTATTAAAGCAAATATATATAGTTGAAATACATTGAGAAATTGGGTTAAGATAATAAATAAAATAATAATTTGATGTTACATTATAATTTTTACGTGTAATAATAATGCATGCATATGTTCATACAGCTTAATAATTACTATTTGACTTCATTTTAAGATTTAATTTCTACGCTATTAATTAATTCCTAACAGAAATGTCAATTCCTTATACAATAGGCTGTTTCACTAATTACGTTTCGTATATGCTTCGTTTATATATATTTTTAGTTAATGTATTAATTTAGAAAAAGTAAAACATAACTTCACAAAATTTATTAAGAGGAAATTAAAATAAACATTTCTTTACATCTTATAGCATCTCACCTGCAATCCTTTCTGAATATTTATAGATATTACTTTTTTGTTGTTAAATTTATTTATTTTATTAAAATTTGGTATTCGTAACATTTTAATCCTAAGTTTTATTCATCATCAAACCGTCACTTAATTTAATCACATTATATTAAAAAAGATAAATAACTCATAACAAAAGCAATATATTTTATTTATTGTTTATGCACACAGATATCATGATTGCAAAAGCATAAATTGAAAACAAATGCAGAGGTACAACTGATTCCAATATGAAATTTCTTCGAGTAGGCCCGATGTTGTAAAATGAATTATGAATAAGAATGAATAATGTACTTGAATATGCATACATACATGTGATACGAACTTGTATTGCTTAAACATAATAAGTATTCAATTTTCATTACGATTCATTCAGTTTTAAAAGCTCGAGTGATTTTAGCAAGCAGCCCTCGGGTTCTTCCATTTAAAATGTCTCCAGGTAGAACAGAATCTACCATGTTTTAAATACAGAAACACGAGTAGTGAATTAAGCAGAGTTTTATTATTAAAATGTACTTCCTCAATGTACGCGGTAGCTCGTCCGGTCTGAATATTTAATGCCATATTCAGTTCTAAGGTCGTGAATGTTTCAAATTGTAAAGACATTTTTCAGTATATTTTGTCCATAATAATCCAATTTACCACTAGTTTGGCCAAAGAGGTCATTTTGGTTTCCGATTCTATTTTTTTTTAATTGTCAGTGTAGACAATCTACCGACCGGTACACGTGATGGAAAGTGATCACCGTCGTTCATAGACAGTCACGACAGACGGACAGTCGCAGATGCGTTGCTGACCTTTCAGATAGGAATAGGCTTTTTTCCTAAAGGTTCCCAAATCGTATATATCCGGAAATATCGTTAGCGGCAACTGATTCCACAGAGAATAATAATAATAATTCACTGATTTTTTTACATATACAATTTTGTTCATTTTTATACGATTTTGCAGAATAACGTACTAATTTTGTATACATGAATTATTTATTAAGCTCGGAATCTGTTTTCGCCGTCTCTTTGTTACTGCTAATGAAAGATAAAGCTATTTTGTTCCATGCTCTAATGATGGGCAACGTAGTGTTAAAGAAATATGTTTATGAACGTTAAATTAGTTTCCCTGAAACATAAATTGAATACAATTTTTTTTACCGTTTATAACACTGTAAATAAAAATTTTACAAATTAAAAAAGGGACAAGTAATTTGGTTTTCGCATTTAATTTTATTAGATAGAAGCTTCTGAGGACGAGAAAATCAAATGAGATTGATTTTTTAAATAAATTACGAAAATTATTGCTATGGTCCTTGCCTTGTTTCTGACACGACACACGTAATAGAAAAAATTTGATCGGTCGAGGGGTCTTTAAAAGTTCGCCCGATTAGGGACCACTTTCTTATCAATCTTGCGCTATAATAGTATTCCTCTGTGCCAGCACTTAATGATAGCCGTAGTATTCTGGATGGTTGAGCACGTTTCACCGTATTTGGCCTCATCGTCACTTAACATCCAGTGAATTTTCTCAATTTCATATCTGTCTTTATAATATAGACGAGATAAGATACATTCATTTTTAAAACTGTTAATTCTTTGTGATGAAGTCTCGTCATCTAACAGTTTGGTATTTTTTTTTCTTTTATTAGGACCTAAAAACAGTATACACTATATGTGTACATAGATTTAATTAAAACAAGTGTACTAGAATCGAGCTATTAAATAACTTATTTTGTTGTCTCTATACCTAAACAAAAAACAACGTAGACTTGTCAAATGGAATACTTTCACATCTAGGAAGTAAAGAAACTGAAACTTTGTTAATATTTACACGTAAACAAGTTTGTAAATAAACATTAGCATTCAATTATAATAGTAATTTATTACGATAAAATAAGAACTAATGTTGTTGACATGTTCGATTTGCAGTCCTTTCTTTAATAAAATTTTAATGTTATAAGAATGTTGATATTATGCAGTACATAGTTTTGCTATTTATAATTAATAATATACGCAGTATAGTATATGTCATAGGTGTACTATGATTACATTTAACGTTGTTCCCTGTATGCTCCTTGGAGAATAAGCTCACAGGAATCCAAACGGATTCTATGCGAGAGTGCGTTAAATACTTAATAAGGTCCACGTAATTTGTACTTTCCACGTTAATTTGTACGTGTATTTGACTTTAAGAGGACTTAAATGGATTTACAAGTCATATCCCTTGTGTAAAAAGGTCTGATATATTATTTTTAGCTCAGTGATTTTATCATGCTTATTCCTATTTTATATACCTGTTTTCATTACGTGGGGAAAGTTTTAAGTTCTACATTCTGGAAGGAATTCATCGTCATATGGTTATTTTTATTGTCTGCTTCCGTGGCGCAGTGGGTTACCCGCTTGCCTTGTAACGCAGAGGTCTCGAGGTCGATTCCTGGGTCATAGTAGGGGAGTCTTGAAAGTGGTAGGATGTTTCGATCCTGCGTGGTTACCTACCACGCTGAATGTCAATCTGTTGTCATACAAGCATTGCTGCGTTCCGTATTTTTAGAGCGCAATTTATTATCTACGTCTTCATTGTTACTTTACATCATAGTTAAATGAAGTATTAACATATTGGAGATAATATTTTATCTATTTAATATTTTTTAAAAGCATAACAAACATTTTAATTATAACAATAAACACACCTGTCTAATGTGTCATCGTTTAATCTTTCAATCATTGCTGGATTATTATTTTGTAAGTAGGCACTTAAGCTGTCTGGGGTTGGTGTATTGTAATACATAACGAGTGCCCCGGGGTGAACACAAAGGCACGTGGCTTTCCGTTCGCCCTATTTCACACTTCACCACTTAATCCCGTGTGAAACTGACATGAAATTGTGACTGATTAATTTAACGTAAAATAAAATAGTCATTATCAAAAACCAAGACAGCGAGGAGAAGGTCCTTTCTTTGTATGACCTCGGATAAGTTTCAGTAGAGAGGTCCGATTTTGGTCCAGTGATAATGCGAAAAAAAAAACGTTATGTATGGAAAGTTCGAAAAAAGCATATTAAATCAATTGTATATTTCAATCGAAACTATTCTATTTTGATAATTCTTTTTATTGGCAAATGTATGCCAAATATATATATATAAGCCCAGAATACTTCTGGTTTTCACGTGTACGAGTACCAGAACACAACAATGCTGTTATGTCGGCATATTGACAACGAGGATAGTAGCTGGCCAGGCAGGTTCAAAAAACCCTGCCACCATCTAGATCCCACGACTCCTCTAGCCTAGTAATCAAACCCGAGATCTCTGCGTTGCAAGATAAGCAGTTAACCCATTGCACCACAGAGGCAGTCAAAAACATAAATTATATCTGACATTTAACGATTATCCTATGTTACCTCTATCATATAAAAAGATCCATTAAAATTCCACCCATTCGTTATAATTTTAATTATTCAAAAAAAGAACATCAACAGGAAATTGGGTTATTCTCACGGTACAATTCCAACGGAATCCCACACTATAATCCGGGTGCATTTTTTGTGGTTGTTTCACACGAGAGGTTAGTGATGCCGTGCGAACTGTGCCGGGGTGGGAATCGTTGGGCGCGTGTTGAGTGTGATCCCGGCTTTTGTTATTTTGTTACGCTGCAGTTTATGTTACGACCGTCCACCTCGATGAAAAGGAAGCGAACACAGTTTTTTTTTATCAGCAATGGGTTAATACTAGACTAAATTTCACATGACGTTAAATGGGGTCACGGATTAAGCTAGTTCACTCGGAATATTCTGGCTCACGAACGTATGCCTGTCGGAACACAGAAATGCTGTTATGGCGATAGATTTACATCGAGGGTTTATCCAGGTTCTACTACTAATCATGAGGCCCGCGAATAGAATCACGGACCTCCTTATTTCAAATCTAGAAATGAACCGCTAGCCAGGAATGTTAAAGTCTCTATTCGTGAATAAAACAATATCTTTGTGTATCAGATACCTTTAAAAGTGTAAGAATGTGAGATTCCTAGGTTTGCCATGTTTCTGTTAAAAATAAATATTTTTATCTTTATAATTTAATATAAAATCATTCTAAATGTATGAATTATATGTAATGAAATAAAACAATGATCAAATGTCTTATTTACCGTTAATTAAAAAAAATATAACTTTTAATATTACTAACTTATTTGAGAGCTACTCCAAAAGTTTTGTTTCCTTTTTTTCGCTATAAACGTTGGCGACTTACAAAGGTTATCAACAAAAGCAAGGCGCGTGTCACGTGCGAGGGTTCGCACGGGATTCCCGATCTTCACACGAGACCACCACCATCTCGTGTGAAACGGGCATTACGAAATCCCGGGTCACGGCGCACCGTCGAGATACGACCGTGAGAATATGATGAATAATTGACCGGAGTTCCTGCGTTTTTATGTGAAAAAGAACCTAAAGATCGTTAAATTTTTTTTTTTATCGCGGCCATGCGACTTCGGCGAGGGGAGCCTTAGTTATTCATTTGTTTAAATTATTTCGTATAGTTTTAACACGAGTTGAGGTAGTTTTTTTAGTTTTTTTAAACCAGTTTTTTTCAATGTCAAAGCCGTACAAGGAGGCTTGGACACACGTTGAGAACCTTAACGCCGGCCTGTACCTGACCAATACCTCTGGTAATTCACGTTTGTATTTCACGAAATAGGTAATTAAAAATAATTTTTATTAAATCACCATAAAACATCCTTTTGGGGAGATAATAAAGTAAAAGTTGAGAAACAATACTTTAAATTAACATCGACTTGATAATATTTCACTAAATACGTTTCACTAAATAATAAAATATCTTTAAAGATATTTTATTATTTTTTTTATCACTATTAAATATCTTCCTTTATTTATATACAAAAAAAAATTGGGCGAAAATATAAAGTAAAGGTTGCAAAACACTGGTTTGACCTATATTTGTATCACAAAGAGTACAATAAATAGCTCAAAGAGAGTTTGCTTTCAAAACTTTTCATTTTACTTTTTTTTAAGGGAAAATATACGTCTAAAGAACTCCATTACAAATTGTCAAAAAGCTATCTAATGAGGCAATCCTTCTGCGGCGGCTGCGGTAATCTCATATTCGTCCCCTCAACGTACTTTGCGGCCATCGTACTAGCGATATTTGAACGGTTTTATTTTTTATTGAATTACAATATCACCTTATTGATTGATACTATCGTTACTTTGCTGAACTCCGTGAATCGATAAAACAAAACTTTATTTGCCAATTACAACTTTATGCGAGTAAATACTACGACTAAAATACAATTTCAACGCCTTTCCCTATTACCGTCGACGTCGGGCTGTCGAACGTGTAACATTTGAGGATGCCACATAAGGAAGGAAGGTGTTGTATAAAATACAATCAGTTTCTCGAAACGATCTATTTCTATATATTTAGAGAAATTAATATTGATTTAAAAATTTCTTTAAAATATAGTTCCTTTTAATTTTTATTAAAATGAACGATGAATCGTATTGTGTATCGATCTACGTAATTAAGAATCTCATATGTCCGTATAAGCTTTGCACATACGGTGTGCAACCGTTCTCAGATGGGTTTGATTTTGTTACCCGACGCTCGCCGCAATTGTGGCCCCACTTTAGGCCCATTATGCGTAAATTCGCTCGGGAATCTCCGGAGGTTCGTGGGAATTTTTATTAACGGCTCCCTTTCGCCTCCATCGGGGGTTGACGTGTTTTATTAAGAGCATGAATGAAGGCGGAATGATAAGACTCTTACACCTGCAAATATTCACTGAATTACATAATCCACTGACATTGCTTGGAGCAGAGTTTGAGCAATGGAGGCCGATGTATAGAAGCTCGCTGATACATAAAACAACGAACAATTTGACTCAGTGGTTTGCTATTTGTTTTTTTTTTAACGCGGAGGTCCCGGGCTCGATGCCCGAGTCGCGAGGGCAGTGCAGTGTGAATTGCGGTAGGGTTTTTTTTTCGAACTAGCCTGGCTAGGTACCAACCTCAATGTCAATCGGCTAGCCTGACGAGTTCGAAAATATCCTACTTAACATTGTGCCCCATTTGAACCCGAGAATTCCGTGTTACAAGACAAGCAGTAAACCACTGAGGCAGACAATTAAATTTCATAATGTAATAGTAATTTTATATTCTTAAATGATTGTTCAACAAATGTATAGTTCTAAATAAACAAACTTATTAAATTAAAGTTTCTTAAAACGATATTTGATTGTATTAATCGAAAACGACATTAAAATGTGCCAATGAACAAAAATCGCATTAAGGAAAAAAACTCACGTCACATATCTGAAAACTTAGCGCTCAAATAAGTTATTAACTTAAGCATAAACTTACTTCAGAAGGTTCCCACTGTTTCCGTACAACGCCTGTTCACATAGGAAACTATGGAGTTCCGTGGGAAATGGTCCGACCTTGCCGATGACCCTTTGTAATTCCCATGAGAGTGTCGGGCGAAAAAAAAAACCCAGACGAGATATCATTTGGACGGTTAACGGAAATTCACACGGATCGACATATGTTTTACCTTTTAAATATTAACACAGTTTCGACTTAATTGAGTGTTTTTTTATTGTGGAAACAAATTAGAAAAGGTTTTATATTTATGTGGACGCATTTGGGTGGAAATGGAACGAAGTGAATTTTTTTACAGTGTGCTTTAATCCAGCTATGTAATGTACTTTTGGTGTATATTTATTATCATATAATATTTATATAT
>DWQX01006567.1:0-11186 GCA_018245475.1 Pharmacophagus antenor | reverse complement strand
CCGGACGGGATGTCCAGGCCCCGTCTGCAACGGCGTCGGCGGACAAACTCTCCGGGCGGGATGTCCAGGCCCCGCCCACAACAACGTCGGTGGAGCGCTCCTCCACCAAGCTACGGGAACCCGTAGGATGCCGGACTAGCTCTTGGTCAATGCGTGCAATGCGCTGGGCATCCGCTCTTATGTAAGCCTTCTTGCAGTACTTGGAAGCTTTATTACAAGAAGCTTTCAGTGAAAGTACATCGGGAGATTTCAGAGCGCGGCCCCTGATCCAAGCGTGGGATGCAGCCTGTTTGGAAGAAACGGCATTTGGACAATCGCGGTTGAACCAGAGGTTGCGACTGCTGTTACTGACGAGGTCAGAAAATGGGAAGTAGTATTCCATTCCTATAGTGATTTCAGTGACAGGCATCGGTGGCGCCTGAGAGGTCCGTACTGCAACAGCATTGCTTCCAAAGGCTGGACAGAAGGTAATCGCGCAAGCCATCCCAGTCTGCTGGCCCATAGTTTCAAATATGGCGTTTGATCACTGCTTAGGACGGCGATTTGGCCTGCGGCACTTACTCAAATATACATACCTAGATTATAGTGACGTAGTCGTTACGATAATATCACAACACACGCGTTATTATGACATAAACGGACTTATGGTAAATTACAGTTATATGCGTAGCAGCAGAGAGTTTTGGTCAATTATATTGTTAACCCAGTTAGGGATGATAATTAAATTAAAAATTGAGAGTGAAGCAGTCGGTATGTTTGACGTTATTTAATATAATAAGTAATGCTACCGTTACCTTTTATTTGTTGTTGTGTATACATAGATATACATCAACACCCCTTTTTTTTTGTTGACCGAGGGAAATGCATTAACGCATCCTATCCCCCTCTGGGAAGAGGGGGACGTTTGTGGGACTCGCCTGCCGCTGTGTGATGCGGCGCGCTAGTTGCGCCGCAGGGCCAGTAATACCCACTAAAAACCCTCGGATGTCCCACGACAGCCTTAGTGTCGGGGCGAGGGGACGTTTTCGAATTCCCACCTAATTCCCCGACAGGGCATCAACACCCCTACCGTTCTTACATTTAAAACAATGCCTCTGAAATCTAAAGGCTTTGACGTTTATTTTGTGCCTTTGGATAATATTTTTTTTCTTTCCTAAAAGAAAGTTTTTTTCAAATACTGCAAATATTTCTTTTCACTACTATCTCTGCAAAAATGGCCGAAGGAGCTGTAGGTAATTGTATTATGCTTTGTAATTATTTAGCCACTATTTGAACTGATTACAGTTATTTAATTTCGTATTTATTTTTAAACGATAATGTTTAAAGTATTTGTCAGCCCATTAACTTCTTATCCGGAACATTTTAATTAAAACAGCAGCATAAGATAGCAATGTGTACTTTTTCTACGCTGTGTTTTATAAAAAATATTTTTGCTTTATAATCGAGTCCTAATAGAGCTTCATTTTAATATTATATTTTATGCAACTACATTTTAGAAAACCTGAGAATCCAATTTAGAATTGATGTAGGTCATGTGGCGAGGAATAATTCTTACAAATATCGAAAAATACATTCATTTTAACTTAAAATTTAAACTTCAACATTAATGATGAGTAAAACTAACATTACCAGTTCGTGCTTTACCATATGTTCATAAAAACTATGCCGCATGAAGAAACCATAAAAAAAACAGGTTTGAGAATAAAATTCTGTTTCACGCTTCAATTGATTATGTACCATAAAGGTACATTCATTTGTATATTCATATTTATATGAATACGTATTATGCTTTCAAATTTATCACTATATAGTAACTTCAAATAAGCCAATAAGCTTCTAACAATTGAAAATATTTCTTCATATAAAAGTCGCGCAAAAGGTATGCAATGCGATTGTGTGGTGTGCCAATATCTTAAGCTCTATATTGTTCTGGACGAGGCGTGGCACGTAACTTATATTACATATATCATAAAAATAAAGACCAGCTTTATTATAGTGGTAGATAATTTTTTGCAAGCATTGCTAAAACTCTTTTTTTTCGTGAAAAAACGATTTCCGTAAGCACCATTGGAAAAAATTGCAGCTTGAAATTTCGCAAAGTTTTGATTATGAACATTCGTCAACGCCCAAGAGCTGCGCTCCGTTTCCATCTAACTTCCATATTCAAAGTGTTGAATTCTGAAACGCTTTAGATTTCCAAGTAACTTTGCGAAGACGTTAAAATGAAAAAGTGTGACAAAATTAATTTTCTTGTAACTGAAATCTGAAATCTTTATTTGTAAATCTAGCCAAGATTATACTTAGGAGTTTCAAGATTATGTTTTAATTATATATGTAACTTTACTTATTTAAAATGTTTAAAAACTTACGATTTGATAACCCTAGTGTCGAAAGCTTTCTAATACAAATTCATTTCGAATCTTATTCTCTCTATGCATAACAATTTTAAACAAATGATCTTTCCCATTTGTCTATAGAAATATATTATCCTACTGAGAAATTTTCGAATGGAAGAGGATTTAGTATCATGAAGTTTTCCATTGTATTTTTACCGAGAATGAACAAAACATTTAAAACTAATTTTACACATCTAGATGCTTGTTACGTTGTAAAATGTAAAAAATTACTCGCGTAGAAGGTGCTGCTAATAGCAAGAACGGTCAGAAAACGGTTAAGCTTAGATTAATTTAGTTTTCCTTTGTCAAAGTACTTAAACATAGAGACTTAATTAAGTTTTGATGTGAAACCGCAGTGTTTGGCAAAATCTAATTGAACCTGCAATTAAACTACCTGTCTTAGTAACCTAAATTGAGTTCCGATGGCACTTCGAAAACTTAAGCTGAGGTTACAAGTAAATACACTTTGATTAATGCAAGTAAATTATAATTTTAAACAGCCAACCTCTGAAAATATTAACATAACATATGTTTCTTTTTTTTTTATAAACTTTCATGGTATATTTGATATTAACCGGAATCTGATACTTCATTTACGACCGAATAAAATTCTAAATTTGTTCATTTATTCATTATTACAATTCATGTAGCCCTATGATCACATTAGATTCTCTTCAAATATTTTGTTGCATTTAATCTTTTAGGAATCAACTTAATCGTCTAAAAAAAGTAAACACATGCAATTTTATGTAATGCCCATGTCGTAAAATTAATTGAAAATCATTATTGCAGTACAGACAGCATTTCACCGAATACTCGACAACAAAGACACGTAATTTTCTTCCCTCTCTTATGAAGTTTTTGAAAAAAAAAATACTTCAACTTCCGCTATTGTTCTCAACTCTCTTTTGAAGGTTTTTCCATATTTTTTTGTAACATAATTGAGAACTTTTGCATCATAAGCAAATGTCAGGACCATTAAAAAAAATTAAGCAAACTTTTATTTCTTTAAAATATTTAGGAAATATCAAATATTTAAAAAAAATATTGTGGCCTACTATTTTATGTATTTTAACAAAATCTATCGCTCTTAATTTTAAAATAAATAAGATAACCTACAAAATACATAAAATAATATAGTTATAACCAAGCTAGTACTTACACGGGATGTTCAATAAGTAGTGAGAAAGACTAAGATGCAGTTATCTTTTATTAAATGCTATGTTATTTTTCAGCTAATTCACCTTTTAGGTATACAATCACTAGGCATATCTTTTTTTCTAAATAAAATTCCTTATCGAAAAATGCCTTCATCCTGATTCTTTACAAAATCGTGTAGAGCAGCGATAATTATCAAATTTCTGACCTCTGAGGTCTATGCTCCTTTAGCAGCGAAAAGAGATAAAAATCACTAGGAACGAGGTCCGGTGAATACGGTGAATGTTCCATCAATTTAAAGCCAGCATCCTCATTGGCAGGCATCGCAACTTTGGTCTTCTGTGCGGGGGCGTTATCGTGGTGAAACAAAACAACTTTTGCTAGTTTTCCGCGCCGTTTCTTGAGTATTTTATCACGTAATTTTTATATTTGTTCTTCATAAAAAGACCTCGTAATAGTAGCTCCATGACTGAGTATTTTTTTTTAAATCAGTTCCCCTGACATGATAATCAGAAAATTCCTCTTTTTGTTTTGTCCTTTTCCATTTTCCCTCTATTTCCTTATTTTGATGTTACTACATTCTATAATGTCTGGGATGGCGGAGGAAGGAGCAGTGAGGACTAGCGGTGTACCGCCGCGGGGTTTTAGTGGGTAGTCCCTGAGCCAATTCCCAGGAAAAGTGCCCTTTTCAGGGCGCCGGTAGCCCCACACACGTCTTCCCCTTCCCACGGGGGGGGGGGATATGGTGCAGCAATGCATTTCCCCGCGCAAACAAAAAAAAAAAGGTATTTGATCATTACTATCCCTTGGCTATTCCAGAAAAGAGAGCCCATAATCTTGCCGACGGATGGAATTGCCTTAAATTTCTTAGGAGTTGGAGATGGAGGTCTCTTCCAGGACATGGATTGTTGTTTCGTTTCAGGATCGTAATGGTGAAGCCATCCATGGTTTCATCCAAATTTATGAACCGAGCTCAAAAGCGGTCAGGATCTTGTTGTAACTAATCTAAACAGCTTTGTGAAATCCTTAGTTTGATTTGTTTTTGTGCGTCCGTAAGCATTCTAGGCACCCAGTGCGTTGATACTTTTTTTTCATGCCCAAATAGTCGTGTATAATATTATATTATGAACAATCTGTATCAAAATCTTTACTTCATCGGCTATACAACGAACAGAAAATCGATGATCGGATAAAATAATTTTTTCAACTTTTAACCATTTGTTCTGTTACTGCTGTCGTAGGGTGTCCCGAGCGTAGGTCGTCATTGGTGGAAGTTCTTCCTCGCTTAAATTCAGTACAGCATGATGCAATTGTAGAATATGGAAGAGCAAACAAACCTAATGTTTCCCACAAGTATTAATTTATCTGCTCCATATTGAAATTTTTCATGCACAAGTATTTTATTACCACCCGAACTTAAATTTTGCCCACTTTAGCGAAAACGCTCAGAAACAAAGCAAACAAGTGACTACATTTAGAAAAGAAAACGAAAGAGAATTGAAATCTTTTTGGTTTATTGGTGTTACAGATATCTGAGCTATATATACCTTCTTGTATTTATATCATAACATCCCTTGTACATTGTTTTACCTAATCCTAAACAACCTTCAGGGTGAAAGTGGATGTGAGTGTAATTTCGTGTGGTGTTAAGATATGCATAAATACGCTGAGATATGGCTATGCCGAGTATCGTGCTGGTAATACGTATTATTTCTCCTAAGGATGTTTTCAATATTTTTTTTAAATTTAGTATTAATATTGTATATTATTTAATTTTCAGATATAACTCACTTTCATTCGCTAACTTATGTTCGCTTTAAAATGGTAAATTATAATAAGGTTTTTAAGTTATAACAATGTAAACGAAGTGCATCAATAACGTATAAGCAAGCGTTTTGGTCTTCGGCGAATTAGATTATACACATGTGTGTGGTTTGTACTAACAAGTACTCTATATGCAAAATCTCATCGCACCACAATCAAGTTGGAACGCGTTCATAAACAAACACATAGATCTGTTTTATAAAATTTGAATATATTGACTTCACAATCACATAATTTTTCTTAAATATATATGCTAACTTATATGATAATTTGACATATAAAAAAAATGTGTGAATTATGTACATAATAGTTTAAATTTGGAGAAATTCTTGTGTTTTACATGACTATGTATTGTGTCTATTTTTTTACCAAAAAAATGTGCAAATCAAACTTTCGGTGTAAAATTTGTTATTTAATTAATGATTAAAGTTAATTTATACGCTAATGATAATTTTTGTCCGCCTTTTTTAATTAACCAGGGTTTTATATGTATATACTAAGAATATGGGGATGTTAGTAATTCTCAATTCAGAAATATAAGTCACATATAGTTCAGAGAGAATTATACAAAAATATAAGTAAGCCTGATCTACAAATTTACTAGAATATGAAAAGTTGAATGCCGTAGTGTGGCTTATAAATAACTTCACATTAGACGTATTAAGATGATACTTTGTGTGTATAATTTTGAAGAAATTTTCTCTTTTGCTAGGCCGTAATTAAATGTCAATTTTGTATTGTGTCAATAATTGATAACTTATATATTTTATATCAAAAAATAATAGGATTTCTAATGTAAAATAATAATTACAAGTAAATAAATTGCACGTATGTCACATCTTTCGTGAAACTTATGAACGCAGCTCAATAATTTTCAAAATTTAGATATTTTTTTGTGAAACTGACTTCTATGTGGTAGATGTCAGTTTCCATGAAATACAGCTAAAGGAAGTGACTTGAACGTCTGATTTATAATTCTTTAAAAGTGTAGCTATTAAAACTTTTTCAACTCACGGCTTCTCAGATACTTTAAAGTCCAACTGTAGTTAATCAGAGTTGACCGCAGCAGCTTTTAAGTTACGACTTCCTCATAAATATCAGTAAGATTAAGCTAAAGTGAATGTAACCAACTTAGTGAATTGCCGTCCTGTAATAATGAACACCCATTTTTAAAGGTATATTGAAAAATCTTTTTGTGTTATAATTTTAATACAGAAATGAACAAAAAGTTTAAATAATAATAATAATAAGAAAAAATAGAAATCGGCTTTCTAAAAGTTGATGAGTGAAGGCATTTTTTTGCCATTGGAAGGTAATTACTTCCAATGGTTCCAACTATCCCCTGACATGGATAAGTCAGGGCCCTTTCTTTGCAATTGTTTATTTGTGCCATTATTTCCAATGTTCTTAATCTAGTCTTACGTATAACTCATTCTATTTACTTATTTCTATTTATAACTATTTGTGTTACATATTGTCAATAATCTAAAATAGTACAAAAATCTATTTCTAGTATCTTTATTTTCTATGATTTTATTTATTATAGGAAGAATCGTAATGGGTCGGTAATTATCGTAGTTAGTTGAATAACCTTTTTTTGGTATGGGTCGTACTAGACCAGACTTCAAGCCTTTAAGATATTTGCCAGTTAATACTGCGCTGTTTATAAGTTTAGCAATAGCAGCAGTTAGTTTTTCATGTATGATCTTGATGTCATTTACCCGTATGTTGTCTAGCCCAGGGGATTTTTTTGTACTTAGTGTTTTAATTATTTTTATGACATCGACTGATTCTACCTTTTTTAAAAACTCAGCTGCTATGTCATGTAGATTCACTACATGACATAGCAGCTGAGTTTTTATAAGTGTTTCTTTCCAGTAGTGAAACTGTACATTTAGATATTATATCCTGTACACATCTATTCAAATGTTTGGCAGAGTTATTAGCCATACATTTTTCTCTTATACCGGATTTACAAAAGGAACGTGTGATAATATTGTCTGGCGAGTTTTTTATTTTATCCGTTAGTCTATTTATTAATTGCCAAAGCCGTTGATGATTATTGTTATATGAATAAATTTCGTTTCTTACATACATATTTTTAGTGTAGTTTATTTTTTTATTTACAAAGTTTCTTGCTTTATTACATTGTAATTTTAAAATTATGTTTTATCTATCATTTTTCCATTTTTGGAACATTTTTCTCTAAATTGACATGCCTTTATCACCTTTTTTGAGTTGAGTATCACCTTTGGTCGAGTCACAGATGCACGCTGAATTCTCTTTGCACTTGAACCTGTGCAGGTATTCAAAGAATCTACTGTGACCTGTGACTACTTGTGTGATTAGTGGGTCTATTGTTAATTTTCTTACTATTGGGTATGATTCTATAACATCTGAAAAGAAAATTTTTGTGATTTTAGCAGATTCTCCATTCTTATAACGTTCATTCCATTCAATCAGGGAGTCTTGGCGGATTTGTTTCTTTATGTAAGTTATTGGGCATTTTTCATAGTTGGGTTTCCATTTCGACTTGATTGCTGTTTTTTTTTTGCTAGGGCATCGGCTCTCTCGTTACCTATAACTCCGTTATGTGCTTTATTCCAATCCAGTTGTAATTTTTGTCCCATATTTTTCAATTTTATTATTTTGTACAACTGTGTGCAGGGCGGCTCTGGAGGAGTAAAGGCATTGCTGTCCGGATATTTAATATTACATTTGGAATATTATAAGAGATTGTAATCGTATTAAATTATATCTTCGAAGCACGGTGGGATCAAAGTGTAAAAAACCTTTTTGATGTATTTCACGGTACGGTGAGATATTTTTAGTCATATCTCGAAATCTTGCCGTAGCTGCATGTACATAGGTTTATATTTCGCCTTATTTATGTAAAGCAATCCGTAATGTCTTCAATGTTACATTTGTATTGCTATTTTGTTATGTTTTTAAATGATGTTATACATTTATTCATAAAAATATACCAATTTTGTTTCATTTAAAATTCGAAAAAATTTTTGTGCTACGTGGGTCTTATTTTGATCCGAATAATAAGTCTAAACCAATTTTATTTTAAAACTCGAATTACTACTAAAACTTTGTATTACAAAAAAAGTGGCTCATTTCTTTTTTATTTTTTTACAAGATTCTTTAAATACATGACCATTTTTATGCATATTTATAAAAGAGTAGACAATAGCGGCATATAGAATAGAAAGGAATATTTTTTTGTAGGATCAATCGACGAGCCTCTACTAATATAAGTAGATGAATTATTAATGTGGATTTTGTCCCTAATACTTTGCTCTTACCGCAATATATAGGTAAAGCAGGTAGCTACTATAGATGGTTGGTTATCTAACCACCGGTGATTCATTATGCCCGAGATAAATAGGATCCGTTTAACACCCATTAGGATGGGAGGGTGAAAGTGGTTTATGCAACAACGTCATATGCTACGTGAAACATATGTAATGTTATAAATCGTAGCACTGTACGAGAATCTGGATGTAACAGGGTGAAAATAATTCTCATTAATGGCCAAGAAGTTTCTGTTTAGTTAAGAATAAAATATAAAAAGAACTTAATAAAATATCTTTAATAGTGAATCGTTGTTGCTAATTGAAGATGTATTCGTTTTTTAACAAATACTATTATTAAATAGTATTAATTACGTATGATGTTATATTAAAAACTCCAAAAGTAACTAAATACAAATTGGTGATGAATCAGAGTGTATTCTGTGAAATAGTTCATTAGTATTCGCTTCAGTGCGATGTAGTTAAATTATCCACAGTTCATTTCTAAATTCGTGACAAGAATCAGTTCAATATTTGATTAATATCAACAACTCAAGATTAGATTATTAAAAATGCATAGTTCAGTGGTTTTTTATTTAAATTCTTTATATAAATTATAGAATATGTGTCCAATGTGAGAGTAAATGTGTATATATATATTTTAATCTTTCTTTTCTTTTAAAAAATGGTACAGAGCCCAAAAATAAATCATGTTTCGCGATATAAGAAGATCTTCTTTGATCAATGTATAGTAGTTACACAATTTTCACAATATTTAATACTTATGGTTATTTATTCATGAACGTTGAAAATTTACTTAATTTGATGATGTGTTATGTAGCAAAGTTATAAGATATAAATTACGTATTTAACCAACAATAGCAAGGACATTCTAAATTCAACGTGAAACATATTTATTCCTTTAATGATTTTTAATGTTACTTCTAATTATTATATACATCGCAGATGATCTTTAAAAATAAAAATCAATAGAAAATTCGATTCTGATATCTGTAAAATTTATTGAATATTTTTATAATTAAAAAAGAAAATTTGTAAATATTTCAAGTCTAAAACCGAAAAAATAAATAAAAAAAACCATAGATTTGACATCTCTACATAACGTTTTCTATTGCTAATTTAAAAAAAAATGAAATTTTTAGATAAATACTGTAAACACAGATACCTTTGATGATAACAAGAGAGAAAAAATTTTGCAAATTATTATAATTAGTTAATGGAGATATAAATGTAGTGACTGGTATTTCTGTTTCACCGTAAATGTCTTTTTATACCTATATCACGGCCGATCTATTCGAAGTAATTCCGGATTTTTTAATTCTTTATAAAGATTTAGAGACAACACGCTGTTGTTGCATTTGTTGCGCCGTTTCTTTTTCACAGCTAGAGCACTTAGATAGCGTTGAAGGGTAGGAGAATTAGGGTATTGTCTATAAATTATGACGTCAAAAGTGCTACTTAGTGTGCTGATTTGTGTTCTAAGATAAATTCCACAATATTTACCCAATTTAATTGTAGTTTCTTTTCATTCCGACTTCGTTCGCAATTACCTTCCATCAAATGATTAAAATAACAAATATCACGGCATTTAACATATCCACATGAGTAAATTATTTGTGTGATGTTTAAAGTTTTAATTAAGTTCTTTTGCGTTCGTGTATATCTTTTTGATAAATTTTATATTTATTGTTTGTATTTTTGTATTATTTTCGCGCGTTAGTGAATCATTACATTTACTTTTCACAAAAATTAATATTCTTTAAACTTAAACCTTAACGTGTTTTTGATTTCGAAAGACGTAAAATAAATGGAATCTCGCACTACAATGACGATTTTTTGTTACTTTGATAATAATTCGTTCTTAGGTGACATTAAATCAAAGAATTGCAAAATCAATGAGT
The DNA here is from genome assembly GCA_018245475.1 of Pharmacophagus antenor. NCBI lineage: Eukaryota > Metazoa > Arthropoda > Insecta > Lepidoptera > Papilionidae > Pharmacophagus > Pharmacophagus antenor. Next base: position 587 of record DWQX01006567.1, on the reverse strand, counting down.
TACATTTGGGAGTATCTTCAGCATCGAGGTCAAGCATTTCACGATGTATCGATATCACAATAAACACCGAGGTCCTCCACTCGAAGCTGTTGTTACGCCTACGTGACCCGAATTCGAACGATCGAATGCTTCGGGGATACTTCTGCAATATTTCTGTTACAAACGGCGGTCTTTTGCTAACCAAATGTTCAATGTACAGATAAATGTTTATATTTCTATTCCATTTGTATGTAGCTCAAGTGTAATTCCCAGATGTGATTCTATACATTATTCTTTATTAGGAATTGCTTGTGAAAAGTATAGTAAAGAGGGACATGTTTTGGAACAGTTCTTTTGAAGTAAGTTTAATTAATTCTGGTCCCAATTGCCTAGCTGAGTACTATCATGATTTCAATAAATAACAATAATAAATTACTTCTGTACTCAAAAACTTATGCCCGTCGTACATTAATATCCTGAGGCCTATCCAGTTTCAGGCCCTATTAATATTAGGTTAGGTTATTTGCGCACATACAGGCGGGCCCGCTCACGCGGGCATCCTCTGGCAGGGTCGTGGTCGTATCCGAACGGCTTCCCATGACCCTGCC
>DWQX01006566.1:0-11186 GCA_018245475.1 Pharmacophagus antenor | reverse complement strand
TTATATTAATGTAATGTAACACATTTCTCTACATCTGACGATGCAGTTTTGGTGGATGGTCTCCGTATACGTACTATTAATGTTACGTTTACCTATCGGAGGCACTTAGGTGACAGCGTGCAGTAAGATATACATGAAGAAATACAGGTGCGAATCCACAATCCATAGCGGAGACACCGTGACGGGGGCGAAGCCGGTCCTTAACGAAATGCCACAGGAAACGCGCCGCCATTCCCTGCTCCAGCGGTAACGGTCGGCTGGGGACCCATTCCGCTTATATTGCCCCGGCTTCTTATTTCGAGCGCGGGCTTCGAAATTCGAAATTACCGCCGCCATCTTTACTGTCGCGATGACGTATTTAGATCGGCAGTTTGATTTACGCGCGACCTTATTCGCCTGCCCGAAGCACGCGTGAATCGACGGTTACGGGATGTCATAGTGTCGCTCTCTAATGCTTGTTAGCGTTTCATCACTCGATGCACGGTGTTGAAGCGTACGGAACGTCTGGCAGACGGTTTACCAGTGTTAAGGGTCCACAACGGGCGTGCGTCGCCGATTCAGCTGCCGATTAAAATAGCTACGCATCTTCCATTACGGGCGAAGGGAGAAATGTAATAAAAAAAATAATGTTATAATTTATTTTCATATAACAACTTTATTAACGATTGTCGATAAGTAATAAATAAATATAGTAACTGAACATTACGATTTATTTTGCATGTATTTCGATTAATTTGACCATATCGTATTTGGCATTGTAAACAACACTTGTATAAAGTAAAATTACTAATTATGAGCAAGTAAAATTAGAAATTTTTGAAATCAATGGCATTATTTATAACATCAATGTACAATATAAAAAAAAAAAACTATGAGAATCTGTTTGGATAGCACATAAAGAGATTGGACGCAAATGTTAATAGATGACAAGGTTATATTTAATATTATATTTTTAAAAAGTTATAAATAGCAAAGATCGCGCGAATAGGTCATCAACGGCGGACACATACATAGTACGTGAGCCTATATAGAGAACGCGCCAAATAAAGTCATTACAATCGACTGCACATTGTTGCGATATTAAGGTTGGCAGCGGCAGAGGAATTTACAATGGCTGCATTGCGAAAGCAAATTGTAATTACCTCGGCTGACCGTGGCACGGGGCGGCGGGCGAAGAGAGAGAGCAAGAACCGGACGACGAACGAACGAGAGGGCACAGTTAAAGCGATAACTATTTAATTGTTCATTAATTACTACAACCATCGAATCAGTTCCGCCGTTCGACGGAACGTTTATCCTTTTTCTTTTTTTCTTTTTTTTTACTCGCCTGTACTCCTTTCAAATTTTAACTTTCCCTCTTCCCTTGTTTTTTTTTTCGTTTTTATTGCCTCTTCAAATAGATCGCAATCCGAATTCATTGTCAATTAAAACACGGAATATAAACGAACGCGACCCGATTGTACAGAGTTTCGATGAAGCAAAAACTCGTTAAATATGTTTTATAACGAAGAAAGGATAATGTAATGAAGTGCAACGTAAATCCAATTACCGGTAAGGAGGCGATTCATTTAGATCCTAAAGGGTAAGGATACCTCTCAAACTTGTTTCCATATAAAGAACATTGCCGCTATGAGCCCCGGTGCTGGCTTACATTCCGTAAATTACTCGTCACAAAAATAAAATAGTGTAACATTTTGAAATTGCTACATTACTACAATCAAAACATTTCAGTCGCATTATGAAATTGTTTAACAGCTCTCTTCAGCCGTCGACTGAAAATTTCCAACAGAGCAGAGGTTCAGGTGTTTATTTTGATATTTATTGTAATTAATTTCCAAGCGAAAATTTCTCGCAAGAACGCCCGGAGCTTAACACGAGTAATTGTATATAAAGGCAAAAGTTGCTTGCATAAATTTACAACGCTGTATTGTCGGGTTGTTGCGAGCGTGTAATGGCAACAAACCCGGTATCGAATAGAAAACAGAACTAAAGCGAAGCAGAAAATGCTGCCTTCAAAGGTTGGGGGGGCGACTTTGTGACGTCAGCCTCTATAAAACATTTTTCAATACCGAGGGAAATTGGTCAAAAATGACTCCTGAACAAGATTATCTTGGTCGTGAATACGGTGCATGCGATATTGAAATTTAAGATGTGCGCAACAAAGGTTATTATTGAGTGGAAAATTCGCGCCTTCCATTTTCATAGGCTAGCCCACCGGTATTACGTGGGCGAATTGTGATCGCGACGACACAAGTTATTGAGCCTTAAAGCCTTAAATGAAAGTCTGTTTTGCCGCTACGAGCTACCGAACTCATTTTCTTTGACAATTCATAAAAAATGACAAATTTCAAAAACTAATTTCTTGAAGCTCAAAGAGTTGTCCGGCACAGATTCGAGGCAAGAGTTTGGTGAAGTTTGCTGGGAATATTTGCTGTTTCATCCTTTAATGAAACGCTCGTGAATCTTGGACGAGGATTTCATCCAATGAGGCATCGATAACAATGCTCTCGGAATAGTCTAGCGTTGAACTTTTACGGTCTTTAGTTTCCAATTATAATGGTCTACTGGATCAAAAATCCTCCACTTTCTCGCTTGCAAGTGCTGAAATCCCCAATCGAATCCATAATACGTTCTCACAAAGAATGTATCAGCCGGGGTCATTGTTTCTAACCGTGCCAAAAAAAAAAACCACCCCGATCAATTTCAATAAATCGCCAATGTAGCCATTCCGGGCGATAAAATGAAAATGAACACTAAAGATTCTAATTTAGGCCGGTAAGTCGTTCGAATAGTCGTGGGAATATCGACTATCAGTCCGAGAACGGCCGCTCTATTCTCTAATGAGAGAAAGGCTGCGAGGCTGGAAGTGTTTTGACGCCCGCCCGCTCTGTTTGTGTTGAACCACTGTTCGACTTCGGTCACATTGAATTAAGACTTTTTGAATTTGGAGCGCATTGTTCGAAATTTTGAGTTTTTTTTTTATATAACCATACGATGAAACGAACAACCGTTTGCCTATTGGTGTATACTTGAGAAGTGCATTTTGCTCAATATTTTTTTTAATTCAGTTATTTTAGTACTATCAGCAGGATATATCTGCTGTAACGCTTCATCACTCATCATCATCATTAGTCTTTGTCAGTCCACTGCTGGACAAAGGCCTTCCCCAATGCCTTCCACCATATGCGGTCCTATGCTTCCCTCATCCAGACGCTTCCCGCCGTCCTGACTAAATCGTCAGTCCATGTGGTGGGATGGCGCCCTACACTCCGTCCTATGCGCCGCCTCCACTCCAAGACTTTGCTCCTCCATCTGCCATCGGTGACTCGGCAGATGTGGCCGGCCCACTGCCACATCAACTTGCTGACTTTAAGAGCTGTATCGACCACTAACCACCACTATAACGCTCAGTTAATGTAATTAACAACCTTCCTGATAAGAGGCCGCTGTCAAAAAGATCACGGAAACATTTTTTGAATATTTTCCATTTTCATAATCGACTTTAACGTCAATCTCTATAGAATATTCTGTCAGTATAACCGGTGCCTAATTGTTAAATTCTATCATCAAATAAGGCTCAAAATTGCCTAAAACCGCAGTCAGACGCGCCGTAACCGCACGGGCCGCAAATGAAACACAATAGAATCGATTCGGCGGCCGTACGTGTGCGTTGATACAAAAATCGATACGCAAGTGTCGTCCCGCTTCTTACGTCGCTGTAGCAAAGCTTCAATATTTAAAGGGAAAACCCCTAATTGGGTAACGGTTAATTAGTATGATGTATCGAGGGTAAATTGAAATTCCTTACAGTTAACGTGGAAATATGTTCAATTAACAATTAATACAGTTCATTTGATGAAAGGCCACATGTATCAATTACGTATTAATAGTTTACCATCGAGATTTATAGTTTGCCTAGTAGATTTTTCTTTAACAATTGTTGGTTTATGAATGATTACATAAATAAAACAGCTGTAAGCAGTGGGCGAAGTTTTTTCATTCCCAATAAGGAAACGTTTTTCTGAGTATTTGCATTTGAACTGGCTACTTGTGCAATTAATATTTTTTTCTCTCTGTTAAATAATTGACATAGAAACAATGCAGAAAAATGTTCATAATAAGAAACTGAAACAAGTATTTAAGTAGTCAAATGTAAAGGACTACAACACGAAGATAAAGTAAATGAATTTGCTGACAAATTACAAGTGTATAGTAACTTTATTCATTGATTCAAATTTGTTTAATTGATTCAATTAAGAATCTTCGTCTCACAGTAAAAGGTACATTTGCTAACATTTGGAAAATTTCAATTTCACCTAATGAAACATTTGGAACGTCGGCAAATTGAGCATTAAAGAGAAACTTTAATTTACAACAATCCAGTACGTACACAGAATTTATCCCAGAGAAGATTCAAACAAGTCTCTACATATATTTCTGAATACAGTTTGAGGCTTAATAATATTTAGCCAGACACTGTAAGCGACTATCAAATGGACGCAGGAGCGACGTTTCAAGTGTCAGACAATGACGCGCCCAACTATTTAAGTTTCTCCTTTGATTAAGCGAGCGACAAAGATCTCTTGATTAAAATCTTCGAGTCGAGCCACCGCGGACGGCCGGTCGGGCGCTCGCCTCGAGTTTCTCAGGGCGCTTTTGAAATTTAAAAGCCTCTCCCGGACGACGTCAGTAACGGGATTTCTCCCGTGACGTTGAAATCGTCCGAGTACTCATTAAACGGAGCGTTGCTGATTCGTAATAAATTTAATAACACGCCCTGAACTTTACTTTGTATCGCTCTCCGTCCATTTACTTAGTGACAGGGGAGATATAGATTTATTTTTTTTAAATCTAGATAATCAAAAATCGAGTTCCCTTTAAGATATATCCGTAATCTGACATTTGATTCGGAAATAAAAGTTGTTCTAATCATTTCTAATATCGGTAAAATTAACGTATTGGGGAAATATCACAAGCTCAACCGTCGGTTGAAGAATGGGAGCCTAACCTCGAGGACGGACGCCGTAACGCATAAACACGATTCCCATATCGCCTCAATATTTTCCGATTCGCTGATTAGATATGGAAAATAATATATCGCACGGAGAAATAACATCGCGATTTATTCGCGGGGGCCAGATAACGGCGCGAAAGATGGGCCCCTTAATGGCCGGTGCGGGCCGAAATTGACCGAAATCGTCCGAAACGCGCCGAATGGCCCATCCCGGACGCGGTATTTTTACATATTATTTTAAGGGATAGCATTAAATTATCCGCATTTTTTTTTTCGCTAGGGAGTTATGAGGCACCATATTTTTCAAAGGTGTTGCCCCGAGAGAGATTCTTGCCCCCGCTACGTGAGGCGGGAGCGTGAAAAGGAATAATTAGAAACGTCATATTTTACTGGGGCGTTCGTTTCTAGACTTACGTTGTCGCTTTTTGAGAAAGCATTATCTAGTTTCAGTATGTAAGCTCGCGTTTATATTTTACACAACATTCAGATGCCTATAATTGTTTACGTACAAAATAGATTGAATTATTTAAATAATAATCAAACTATCCTTTAGTTTAATCTTTGCGCAAATTCAAAATGACTAACTTGATTATGTTTTGCATCATCGAAAATATAGGCTGTGCCGATAGATCAAAATCATATTTAAACATTATTTGCTCTTGTTAGTGACAAACAGCAAAACCAAAACAGGTTATTTTTCAACAGTGGAAGCGTTTTAATAGATGGCACGTGATCACCGCCGCCCACGGGCAACCGTGACACCTGCAGCTCTTTGCGGTTGCCATCTCTTGAGAAAGTGTTTAGCTCTCATCTATTAGTTTATAGCATATTATTCATTCAATACAAACTACGTGTTCGAGTTGAAATTAAATATTTTTCCGTAGTATTTCTATAACAAATTACACATATTTTAAATATACATACACGAATTTAGATATAAAACCATAGCTGCAATTATGGCCAAAATTATCTACTATATCACATACTCGTTATTATCACTACAGCGGTATACAAGCAATACAAACTAAAATGGTAAATTGAGCAGACATGCTGGTGATCGGAAAAATTTCAAGTACTTTAGTATTGGGCGAACGTAAATTACAAACTACATACCTCAAATAGTTAACAATTTAAGTGATTGCTTTGTAAACATCAAAATTACAGAAGCCGTGTTTCGAGTAGTGGACATTAAAGCTAACTTTTCCACTATAGGTTGCAGAATATATTGTCGTGTAGTATTTGTACTATATTTTATTGTGTTCAAATCTCGAATTCGCTGTGTGTGCATATTATAGTACAAAGCAGTGCGTTAGACGCAACAACGCAAATAGTACCTTCACCGTTAGATCATCTTCTTTCTCGGAGTGTGTACGACTGGAATAGAAAAAAAAAAACATTCTTATCATTCAATAATCTGACATTTATCAAATGATAATAAACCTTTGCAGTTGAAGCTACAAACAAAATGCAAACATGACTCATCTCTATAGCAGGCGTGTCTAGTGCGGCCGTTGAAGGAAATATGACGCTTCTCATTTCAGTAAACAAGGCTATAACAGCAGCATCTCTAACATTTCATGAATAACTATGACGAATAACACAAGTTTAAACATTCAATTCCCAAAAAAAAAGGACAATAAAATACATTAATGACCCGAATTTGTATTGATACAATCAATAACATCATCTGTTTGTTTGTGAGAAGCAACATCCCAACGATCCATCAATACGAAAGATGGCATCGCGACGTAAAAAGGGAAACGGCGAGAGTCCTTTCCACGCGTCGGACGTAAAATCAGTGGTATTCCATGCGAGGAAACAAACGCCAGCTCCGCCGAGGCCCGTCAATCGGCCCTGCAATCGAATGCAACGGTCGAGAAGGACGCGCGGTGTGAGTTGCAGCGAGTGGGAAGAAGTGGGAAGAATTCGTTACGCGTAGTTCGCCGACGTTGATTATTTCTTTTTTTCTTCCTTTGGCCAATCTACACTTTGACAATCTGACGTATCGAAACTTTTTTGTTTTGTTTTTTTTTTTTATTCTAATAAACAACCTTTATAATCTGCAGATGTCGCCGTTTTCTTACGCTCATGACAACTCTGTGAGGATATCCACTTTAGATAGTTTCTTTTTAACACAACAGAGATGATAATATAGACAATGGCATTGCTTGCTCCGCGATAAATACAAATTAATCTTTATTGTTACTAAACAGAGATATAGCGGAGTGTTGTTGATTTATTTATTTTTAAAATACATTATTTCCATTTTTTGAAACATACAAAATCTGAACGAAGAAATGCAAACTAAATAAATCACATAACTACCGTTGCTTCCTTATGTAGTCTGAATGAGAATTTGTTTAACTTATACAACAGTCTATTTATATTTATATGATAAGCTCTATATAATTATCCATATCGTCTATGATCTATAGCAAATTATTTATCGCACTTACGATTCGAGATTTTAGACAAATTTCAGTTCCAACTACAATTGAAAGTTTGTACGGACAAAGTTCCGGACAAACTTTCAATTTTCTACTTGTCAATTATATCGGATTAAAACACCGTCTAAAGAATGTATATTTCTAGCATTGTGAACTAAAATTGAAAGGTCCTTTATTGGCTACAAAAGAGAACCAACGATTTGTTTGAAAAAAACGTGAAACGTGAGCGTATATATTACAAGATATCACCAGAGGAATGTTACGTAAGTAGTTCAAAGCACCTGATCTTTTTCAAACATAAAAGAACTAAGTAAAGGCATCCAGTTTGCGATAAGTCCCGTGTGTCTACTCCGAGTAACATTCAGAAATAAATTCAATCTCGATGATGGTAGCAGAACACGACTGTAAATTTAACAAAGTGGTCTCGAGTGGCTTTAGTACATTCGAGTGACTGCTTTGACGGACGACCTTGCGATATAAAATTGCCGTAAAAAAATTCTTAGCTCTCCGCCGAGCTCATTCCTTTATACTTTAATAAATGTCTCCATCGTACGCGAATATTTATATAGCCTTTACTATTATTTCGCGTTATGACGGTATTGACTATGTGATCTGATGCAGATCAAATTCAGAAAAAAATTAAACAAGAATTTAGGAATTATCTTACAGAAACTAAATGTCCTATTTCATATGAATTAAGATCAGTCTTTCTAAATTTAATGATAAACCATATTATTTAAATTAATAACTTTTTATTGTAAATATAACCATTAATAATTAAAAGTCTCAATGGAATAGTAAATTAAGAATAAACATTGATTTATTTTATACAATTAATATGTTGCAGCTGGTTTAATTTGTTACAATAATCAGAATTTATCCCTTCGTTTTCTCAATGAAAACTATTTAATAACGTGATAAATTTGAAGATGTCTTGACAACAGATAAGGTACAATTAACTTATAAGACAGAAAATGTCCATAAACACACAATCGAGGATTTGTACAAGACCAGAAAATATTTTAATCAGTGTAAAAATAAATTAGAACTTCCACGGGCATTCATTAAATATACTTTTTTATCAATATAGCCAATAGTTCACGGAGTCTGTAGAGACTGAAGTTTATTAATTGAGTTAGCGTACTGCCGGGTAAACTTGGGAATCTCCAACGAGACCGTGTTTTTACGCCAGGGCATAATCAAACTAAGGAAATTCCGTTTTAAAAGGAATATCTTGAAAGGTGGAACTGCGTCGTAAGCCGTGGTCTCGTTGCTATGGGTCAAAGCTATTTGAAGTTTCTTATCTCGTAGTGCTTTATGAATTTTTAATGGAGGCTGTCGTTAGTGGTGTTGGGGTGGGCTTTATTAATAATTTATTAGCGGTTAACTAAATACGTGGTACAGTTAGTGGATAACTGTAGTTCAAACATAAGGTTTGAATGGAAGACGCCGTGGCCAAAGAAATTTGTCCACTACCCTGGCCGTTATGTGTCAAGATTGCAAACGCAATGTGACACTTTTAAAGTTATAGATGAATTTGTTTCAGTCTATCTAAGTTACTACATCATACACACAGATGTAGCCAATTGGTGGCGTATAAAATATGTTATTCGTACTCACTTATATAATTATAACCGCAGCCATCCCCATTGTGTTGCGACTCACCTGCGAACAAAAAATAAATAGATTATAAATCTACATCAGGACGAAGGAGAGGGTAGTTCTAAACACGTGTTTCTATCATCATCAGCCGGTAGACGCCTGCTGCTGGACATTGGCCTCCTCCAAGGATCACCACACCGATCGGTCCTGTGCTGCCCGCATCCGGTGATTTCCCGCGACCTTCATCATATCGTTGGTCCGGTCCGCCTTGTTAGCCAGTACGTGGTCGCCACTCGAGAACCTTACTGCCTCAATGGCCGTCAGTCTTTTGAACAATGTGCCCTGTCCATTGCCACATAAGACAAGCAATCCTTTGGGCTATGTCGGTGTCTTTAGATCTCCTAATAGTCTCGTTATTTTTATTTTGAAAAAATTGAACATAGCCGTTCCATTACTCCATGTTTCTATAACTGAAAGGTATTTCCACGTGGCTGCATTTATCCACGCTATGATATACCCTAGAAGTAGATCGTCTGGGATCTACTCTAGATGCAAGAGTGTTTATCAGCCACTTATTTTTATTTTTCGTGGGGAAATCTTGCATAGGTGACCCTTCCGCTACTAAAAGTAACGAGAGAGTTATGTCGGACTCTCACCGACTGAAACCCAGCGGTGTTCCTATTAACGGCCTGGAGTCGGTACTACGGGAACGTTTTCGCACACCACCGCAGTCCCGACAGCGTCCAACTTTGTGGGTTTATCTGCCACTTAGCAATAGTAAGCATACATTACCGCGATTCTGTTTGGGGCGTGCTCTAATCGGATAAAATACTAAATTAGAAAGAATAAGCATTAAAACGCTAACCGCAAAATGGCGTCGCTCAAATTATCTTACTTTCATCCTAGCTTAGCGCGCATTCCTAAAATGTTTGAGTGCGATAAAAAATAGTCTATTCCAATGTTGAAAATGGACTGTTTTGAAACAAGTCACCGGAATAAACGCAGTGGCGGTACTACCGTACGAACCGTAAATTTCGGTATGCACAATTTAAGTAATGTAGTGCACTAAAATGAATAAATTACAATTTCTACAAAGTCTTAAAACGACTATAAATATCAAAAAAAAAATTAAAATAAATCATGTGATATTTTAATATACTTTTATGTAGATGTATAGATAAGTGTTAAGTTATTAACACATTAAGTTAGCGTACTTAATGTGGATAGTGCCTATAATAAAGGCGTCTTGGAAACAAATATAAACATGTTAGAGAAGTAAGATATAAAATTGAAGGGTAATCTCGGAGCTTCGTCGTGGTTGAGTAAAACGAGTTACAAGTTACTCGATAAAGCAAGTCGTGTTGCGTAACATCTAATTTATAATCAATTTCAAACTTTACCGATGTTAATTTAAAGGTCACATCTGATATACGCCGATCGATAAATGAACACGGACGGTATCGTAGAACTGTGAGAATATTAGATAATGAAACGTTCCTGGAAGCGGGGATCATACAGTCGTGACATCGCGCGACAAAACAGGGTAATTTTAGACAACGGCTCAACCATTAAATGAAAATGTTAGGAACTTTAAGCATATGCCGCGGTTCCATCCTTAGAAGACAACGTAGACGCACGAAACACAACTAAATCCGGTTCACAATAAAGCTCAAAATTGTTTAAACCTAACGGTTGCATCTACAATGACCTATTATAATCTCACGAATTCCCCGTGCGAACACGTGTTATTGACGTCCATCAAATTGGATCCTTAGGAATCGGTGCTAAGGACTATAACGGCTTAATCGAACGTCACAATCAAATTTCCGCTCGCTCGTCGTGTACCATTAAATTAACATGAATTACTTTGGATTTAAGGTTGAGAATCGTCGGGACAGGGATCAACGAAATTCCCGCGCCATCGTCACGCGACATTAGATCTCAAACTTTAAAGCGGAACAATGGCGTCTTCCTTGTATTGAGTACTTATAGAATGTGTTGGTGAAACGAAGCGACGTTTTCCAGTTCAAGTGAATCAAATTCGACGTCTTCTTGAATTTACTAAGGTCTTAGTTGAAGTAGAACATTTAACCAAGAATATAAGTTTCATCATTATCAGCCTG
>DWQX01006565.1:0-11189 GCA_018245475.1 Pharmacophagus antenor | reverse complement strand
ATATATATATATATATATACTACATAAGTCGAGGTTTGCTTAATAATTAGAAATATATGTTCAAATTTAAGAAGTATATTGAATATTTGAAATCAAGTTATGAATTTTAAATACTATATTAATATGTGGAAAATGTGGTATGAATAGATATATTCCATTGCTGTTTCTATTATGGTGATGTAATAAAAACAGTAGTAAATATGAATATTAAAAGCATCGCTTTAACAGTTATGTTCACACTTCATATGTAATTAATGCATTTCTAAAATTATATTTTGGTTTCAGTTCATAAAATTGATTTAATCGAAATTATATGCTTTTCGCATTCAATCGCTCACATATTGTTTCAGTTATATAATAATTATAGAAAAATTATTAAAAATAAATATCTTACATATTTGCTTTCATCTAAAGATCTTTTATTCTAAGTGTTTGTTGATTTTATCTAATTACATATGGTTATGGCAATATTATTTTTTTAATAATCTGACCTCTCTGATATACATTCACGAACAGGTAGATGTTTCAATGTGGAGCAGTGAACTACCGTTGGAAGTGGACACATGAATAGACATGAATAGACACAGGGCAAAAGCTTTGTTCTACCAGGTAGATGTCAGATCGTATGACACTGCACCACTTGGGTGGTCCCTGATAGATAGCATAAATATTTTGAACACATTATAATGGAAATGTGCGACGTCTGTTACGTTGGCGCGTCTTTGTCGAATGGACCACGACTAATGTCGTGTGCCGCGCGTTCTTTATAACACAAATGTAGAAAGATCTCTGTAGTTGAAACGTGGGTGTAGTGCAGTATGGAGTAATTGGTTTCATTAGATTTGTTAGTGTCATGTTATTCTGGTTACTCAGGTCTGTTGCGTGGTGTGTCGAGTTCCGATCGTAATACGTTCGTAGGTGAGACCACTTTATTTTTAGACAAGTATGCTTAAATTCGAGGGTAGTGCAAAAATACATAAAGTTTAAAACGTAGAACTAACTTCTTTATATTATGCATGCCCATTAAATCGTTTCGGACAATTGTCTTAGTAACATAAAAAAAGGAAAAAAACATAACGCGCTTCCAGTCATTTCAATTTACGTAAGGTACCTTACACAAAAATTTATATTCAACATACTTCTCTTCTGTTTAAATAATTATCTATTTAATTCAATTAATGTTAATGTCCCTTCGCGTTCTACTCACGGCTATTACAACAGTTTTGCTCACGAATAAAAATGATAACGCTAATTTTAATGTTGAAAGTGTCACAAAACCACTTAGAGCGCCCCAAGGTATTATCGCGCGGACGAAACGATAGGAGCGAACCTACTCGAACTTGTCCACTAATAGGGAGGCACCTTACGACTCGCAGATAGGGACTCGTCCCCCGTTGGTGTCAGATAAAAGTCGGCGAGGGCACCATCACAAATAAATATATTCATTAGGTTACACCCACGCCGTATCTCGGTACTAAATTCAGCCCGTGTCGGCGCCAGTCCAAGGAAGCTGCGCGACACAGGCCGGTCAGTAAAAAAAAATACACTCCAACAAACACTTTACTGATGCCATTAAATAATACCCTGTGAATTTTTTCATTCGTTCCCACTGAAAGTTCCACGCTAAGCCCTTTGAAATTTTGACGCGATACAGTATCTTTTAATCGGTTTTAAATATACTTTATAGAAATAATTTAGAAGGTTATTCATAGTTGTATTGGTTTTGATTATTGAGATACTATTAAGACTATAATGCTATGAGCTTTTGTCAGAAATTATTTAGTTAGATGAATGAAACTTTATATATTAACCAATACGACATAATACATATGCTAAAAGCTTAAAGGGTCAGAGTAGGAATTCTTAAATTTGACAAAGCAAGTGCGATTCTAACTGGTAAAGTTTTGTTACATGACCAATATTTACTATTTCTTATGACATTCTCAGAGATGGTTATGTTAATACAAATTTTGTTCAACTTTTTTTTCAAAGTTGCTAATACATGATAGAATAAATGAAGTATTAATAAATTGTAGGAAATGTGTATCTTTATTACTGCCCTGTTATTATTAATTAATAAAAACATATGAGTCTTTTTTGGAAAGTAAGGTCTCTGTAAACTATAATAAAATACAAAATAAAACATTCTGAAATCATATAACTCTGTAACAATTATAACTATAATTTCATAAAGCGTTATGAGGTTTATTATGCTGTTTTGTGTAAAGTGAATGAATATAATAGTGTACAATAGGTGATCAGAAAAGATGTGAAGAATAGGTATAACTAGCTGATTTGCCATCAGAAACTAATAAGGGGAACAGAATCGCTGTTAACTGGACCATAAGGTCGTCGGTAATCCGTTTCATATTACATACGCATGTAGCATCTCATACAATAAAAAAAAAAAAGAAGTAATTATGCGTAAGGCCAGGTAAAAATATTACTGTCAGGTTATGTGTCAGCCAGCCTAGTGGCCATTTTTGAAGAAGTGAACAACCGCATAACTTTCCTAATAGAGTTGCGAAAGTCATGTTAAGTTTATGTTTGACACAAAATAAATATGAAAATAGCTATTTTCTACTTAGTCGAAATTTTTAATTCGAGCTAATAATATAGTTAACGTCATAAAACCTTTTTTTTATTACGTCAAAATTATGACATAAGTATAACAACACGTAAACTGCAGTAATGCATTCTTGTACTTCCGTTTAACGGTGAAAAGGAGGGATACATTGGGGTTTTAGTTGGTAAGTTTCCGTCATAATTTTTTCGCCGCCTCTACATGAGATAAGAGATGAAAAAAAGCTTATCACTAGATATTTAAAAACAACGTAGCCCGTAATAAAATACATCGTTCTCTTATGACCACATATACAGCATTATTCAAATTCAAAGTGAACATTTCATATTTCCGACATAAGCGTTACAGCTAAGTGAACTGTGAACCCACAAGAACGTCTTTTCTTATTGACGAAGGATGGTGTTTTACATTGTCATAACTTATTAAAAAGTCATACTCCTATCCATAACAATACATCGTCGATTAAGATGGTTACACAATAAAATTGCGCTGGTGACGTGTAGGCCTAAGATAATAATCAGTTAAATGTGTCGTAACTGTTATAAAAATTAGTTTTAATCATATAGTAAATATTAGTTATAAAAATGATATTATCGGATGTTTGTATGCTGCATCCTGATAAAAAATTAATTTTCTTAACATCCTTTATTTTTATTATATTTTAATAATTACGTATAGTTCATGGATGGTGCGGTATATTACCAAGAACGGGTATAATTGTTCAACACGCTTAATTTGTTAACGTTCAATATACTAGAACTTTTACTCATTGTAGCACCCATCCGAATACTATTGGTTTGCGGTAGTAATCGTCGCTGCGATGGTATCTTTTCCGTCTTGAGCAAGAGAGACGTACCACAATTACTGTATTGCATGTCTTATATAATTTTTTTTTCATGGGCAATGGATTAACACTTCACCTTAATTCCACACTATGTTAAATGATAATGAGATCGTAAATGGTTTGTATGGTAAATGTAAAACAGTCAGATCATAGCCACGCTGTTATGGTTTGAATTAAGGGTGGTATTTAGCCGAATTGAGGCGAATTAGAAAAATTCTTACCACCAACCAGGTTTCCACTGCTCATATGGCCCTGAATGGAACCCGGGAAGTCCGTATTACAAAACGAGTGGTAAACCTATACTCCACGTACACAAAATTTATCATTTTCTTTTAAAATAACACTTGTACCTATTAATACAGTACAGCCATATTTAAAATACTTAAAGATTATATATTTAATTATTCTTCAAGGGTTAGTTTTTGAAATTTAATGAAAATATGTATAATAGGTACACTGTAAGTAATGAATACTGACATTGATGGTAAATTGATTCTTAAGAACTGTGAATACTTACATAAATACATTTTAATCTGAATTTGATGCGTAACATAGTCTTCACTTTATTTTCTATAATTTTAGATAGAATAATCCGACTTGAATGATCATGATTGTTTAAAAGAGTACATCTAGTAGTCGATCACCCAAAAATTCAAAAAATCTAATTTTTATATGTTAAATTTCAATATTTTGTTTTTCCTTCACATGAAAAATTAAACCGACGGAAAAAGAATCTAAACCAAAGTTATTTATCACCAAGAAAATTTATGGGAAATTAGAAAAAGTAAACATTAAACATTTATTTAGTCTAAATACTTGAACTGCAGATACTGATATAATTAATTTTACGTCAAGTTTTCAAACAAACAATGAGGATCATTAAGTTACTTTAAAGAAATAATGACGAAATAAAACAAATTTACCTGTTTGATTGGCGCCAACTACAATTTCCTGTCATTAGTTACTCTGACAAAATTAATTTTACGTTTGGCTACTTTTTATTAGCAGTAACATTTATATTGAAAAGTATTTTATGTTACTTAGTATGTTTAATAGTAACCACTGCAAAAATATGAACTAAGTAATACAAGAAGTATTAAAAACTTTTTGTACTTCATTTTCATTTATTTACTGTTGAAAGCTTCGCTAGATCTGGCGCAAAAGCGTAGTTTTCGCCGGGAGAATTTTTACATGGCGAGAATGATTTTGAAATGAGTTTCTTATTTAAAGGATTCGTTACTTATTTAAGTTATAATCTTCGGTTGTCAATTGTATTACATTAATAAATAATAAACAAATATGTGGGACATTTTTCACTTTAAGTATTCTGATCCAAGCTCTTGCAGTGTGGGTTATCAAATACCGACATACATACATTACATATTTTTGAATAAATATTTAAGTAAATATCAACCACACGCAGAACAAACACGAATGTTTATAAAATTAATGTTAGTTCAGAGCGGGAATCGAGCCCGCGTCTCCTGAAGCAGTGCTGCTGGGACCGCTGCCGGGTTCGGTGAAGTTTGAGCTGTTAGTCTTTTTGACGACTATTATAGCTTCATCAAAACTGACACACGGATCCGGTGATCTGTGAGCTCTTTTTGTAGAGGCAGAGTTACTACAATTACAACAATGGGCCGGTCAGAAGTACAAATAATTAACGCATTATATGTATTAAAATATTTGTACTTTATTTTAACTAATTCGTATCATTTGAAATTAACCGAAAATCCTGGAATATTATTTATAAATAATACCAAAATTTATTAACTTTAAAAGGACGATTACTATAAAATAAAAGGTTGAACTAAAAGTTGTTAAGGTATCGATACTCCAGGATGTTATAAATAATTATTAGAAAAATTCATAAAGTTGAACTGAACTATACCTACATATCATTATTTATACTACTATTTAATATTTAAAGAAAAATCAGGGTAAAATCAAAACGTATACAATGAAACGTTTAATTTACCAAATATCTGTAATACAAACTAAAAACATTTATTTTTCTAGCAAACACCTTAATATTACCACCTTTAAATCTAAAACCTAAATACCATGTATATATTATTAATTTTAGTAATAATTTACGAAGATTAAACGTATAATTATAAAAATCGTATCGAGCATAGGAACTTTACTGTATAATTAAGCCGGAAACCACAAGGATCGAGATTGGTACAAATTAAAGAGATACTACAAAGAAAGTGTATTTACGATTAAAAGGTTCGATTGAAAAGCCACTTCCTTGCGCGGCAGTTGCGTATCGGCCGGGACCTTCCGGCGATCCCTTTTCTCTGTAATTATAAATAAAAATCCAGCACCAATAACGTCTATATTTCATTTCCAATAAAAAACTGACAAAGTGCTGCCATATTGTATACTTCCAGAATAATTCAGTGGTAATTAAACTCTAGTATAATATCCTAGCTATTATCACAGCAGATTGCACATGGAAGCTAACATATGGCGTATCGCCTTATTCAACATTATTTTTAAATGTCAAGGAAATATAATGCACTGCTTTTAAATATTAATGCTCAGAGTTTTAAAGAAAGTATCAGCTTATATAAAATGCATGAACTTCAACAAAACCCACACAGAAATTAGTGTAATGTACATAGCCACTTTATTAAATTTTAAAATGACATTTCTACTTAATTAGAATGGAACGCAGTGTTACAATAACTATTAGAATGCTAAGCATGGTTAACTAGAACCGCGTTTAATTAAAGAACTAGTCATTATAATCTTTGTCTCTAACGGTTTGCATTATGTTATACTGGTGCGAAAGAGTAAGATATACATTGACACCTCCGCTATAAAGGAATAATAAAAGATCACCTGTGCTCACTACTGTAATTCTACCACGAAGCGGTAGAGCACCTGTCCCTTTCATACGCTTCAAGCTTAAGCTGAATCGAACGAGTGTGAGTAGGAGTAGTTCCTAATCGACGAACATTTAAAGTCTTATAAGTATAGAAACTATTAAATTAAAATCGCATTTAAAATGAAAGGCATAAGGTTAATAATACCGCCGTGTAAATTGAAAACAGAAAGGAAGGCTGCAAATGAATCGAGCGCTGCCGTAGTTTTGACGCGTTCGGAAATCGAATTAAGAGCGTTAGAGTGAGAGGTATATGAAGGTTCCATACAGTGGAGGTAGTTCTTTGTTATTGTTCGACGACGGTGATTTTATCCAAGGCGTGCTAATGGGAGTAGGTGCGCGAGTGGGCGCGCCGGCACGGTAAGCGCGCTCTTCAGTGTTCTGGCTGAGCTTCGAGCGAGCGCGTGCTAGGCGAGTGCCGTCCGTCACATGATCCAAGCGTTGACTTTAAAAAATTAGGGGCTTCCTACTGTGAACTGTATCCTCGGCGGAGTGGACTGTTGCGTATGTTAGGATCGAGTAGTTCAGATACAGTGAACGTGGCTCTACCATGTTGATATCTGCGGGCAGCGGCCCAACGCCAGAGTTTTCGCCTGCTTCGTGCTGCGCCCCTTGGAAGATGGAGCCGCCAGCGACCATCACGCAGCCGCTTAACATATCACCGAATGGTAAGATATATCCGTCCTAACACGGAGATTTTAAAATCTTATACAACTTATTAAATATTTGTCATTATCATTATATTATTTGCATTTTCCAATCTTTTTTTTCCTGTATATTATTTACAAAAAGTATTACACATAATTGAAAAAAAATATTATAACTACAAATCCTACCTACTAATTATTACCCTCAATAATCAGTTTAAGTAATACTTAACTGATTTCATTAAATACACTTTTTTATGAATTTTTGTAACTTCCACTGTTCTAAATATATTTTTTGCAATTCCATCTGGGTTTTGAAACGTTATTAAGTTAACTCTTTAAAAATATCCTCTACGATATTTAGTTTTTCTTAAAAATATTCAACTATGTATATTTATTAAAAAAATAAATGTCGAAAATAAATTATAATCATGTCTTATTTATATTATAAATATAAACTTTTATAACTTGCAGTTTTCCGACGCTTAAAGTAAGATAGAAATTGATGCAAAAATTAATGTAGGTTCGTTCAAATTTACACGCTCAACGATATCATGTTAAATTATTATAATAATTTTTATACGTTAACCGTCTATATAAATAAGGTGACAAAATATATAAAGTTATGTGTTGCGATGAATTGAGCAAGAGATTCCCTTCTATACGAGGGAATGTTTTTCAGGGAAAAGTATAGCTAATAAGTAGTAAAAGTTTTATTATTTACCGGTAACGGATATTTTTACGTAGAGAATGAACTCTAGCTTTTGGAACACCTTATCTAATGACAATATTAATTTATTTTTTTCTAATAAATAGTTTCTATATTTGAGGTACTTGTAGTTCGATGTGACGCAAATTATCTCAAGATAAAAATAAACGATATATTGTTTGTACGAATTTTTTTAACAATTAACAATATTTATGATCCTGAATTAATAATAAAATATATTTTTCTAAAAAACAAATGACGATTAACGTGATCTCATCGTTCGGTGCGTTTCATAATCCACAAAATACGGTGGTACATTTTTAGTGGTAAATTTTTCTAATTGATTACTAATGCTGAACGATTCTCAATTATAAATCGTATTTAATGTGCTACATTATTTTCATCAATTATCATTTGGAGCAATATCAGGATTGAATCTTTTTCTGACTCAAGAAATTATATGAAATTTTATATTCATAAAAAGAAATAAAATAGATATTTATGAATATTTAGATAAAATTAGAATAATGGCAATGTATTTTACTGCTAATTTGATATTTACGCATCTTGTAACAAATATTACTTGTTAAAAAAAGTCACTTTTGATCTGATTCGACGTGAGATCAAAATGTAAAACTAAAACATTAATTATTGATATATATTACAAGGAATTAAAGGATTAGTAAACAATACGTTTACAATTAATTTGTGAAAATGTTAAATTTAGAAAACATACATCGTAAGGAATTTCACCGCTATTATCAGTTATATGGAAAACTATTTGCAAAAGATTTGTATCTGTTCCTAATTAACATATACTATAATATAAAAGCACATAAATGAATCCTTTAAGATCATGAAATGCCAGTTACATATTTAATAAATGTATATTTTATGTTTACTTCTAATCATTTCGCAATTTTTATATCACATTAACTGCTTAAAATAGAACATTGGTTAGTTTTTATTACTAAATTATTTCCGTATTTAAAATTGGTACTTGAAGTTTGTTTCTCGGTATACGTTGTAGAATTCTGTGATCGATAGAGTAGGCCGAATCAGTAAAAATAATGGCAGTTCTTGTCTTATCAAATACATAATTTTAGTCCAATAGCCTTTATGTCTTATTTAGGAGCGCAAAAATGGCTTGAAATACTTCAGGAGGAACATATTTAAAATGATTACTAAAAAAATATTGATTAGGCGTTGTAGTGATTTGTTAAGCTGCTACCGCTTCGGTAATTTTCGTGGATAGTGATGAAGCCAGGAGAACCAAAACACATTATGTGTACGATCTTAGCGCATAATTTTATTTTTTCCCCTATTTAAATTACACTAACAATATTTATTTTATGGGCAGGACATATCACTTAAAAGTAACTTCTCCGTGCATAAGTAAGATATACTTGAATATTTAGAAGACTTATGTACCAAGTATAAGTGAGTTGTGCAATGCCAGAATGACTGGCAAAAACTGAAAGAGATCTAAACCAAAACGGTTAAAACAAATTAGAAAAACACGAGATTTTGAATAGTTAATAATGGTAATATTTATGAGGTACTTTGATCACGGAAAATTGGCTGTCACGAAGATCATTAAAGTGTCACGTCTCATGATTCAAGGTATCGAGCGCAATGTAGTGCTATATAATTTTTTTTAAACAACATTCTTATAAGAAAGTTTAAAAACAATAATTTCTATACTTAAAAAAAGAGAAATTATTAAGGTGGAGTAAAACTGAACTAGATGGTTTCAATTTCACAACAAATTTTAGACTTTATCATAAGTCTGTATCATAAATAACATGACAAATAAAAAAAAATAACTTGTTTCAAAAGTTCTGTATCTTTTGTTAACTGTCATAATAATATTCTTTCGATGGGAAAACAAAATAAAATTTATTGAAGCACGGTTGGTCAGGTCAACTGTTAACTGACCTACGGTATCTGTTTTGTTAATCGTTTATCCGAGAAGATTTAGACGTATTTTTGTAACTCGTGGACTACTGAAATTTATTTATCACAACAGTAAATTTTAAAATTTAACAGCAAATTATGATTCTTTTTAGGTAAAGATTTTATAATGAAAGTAATTGAGATTGACTTTGTTGAATGTTTGTTCGTATTAAAAATATACTTCTTCCATCGTTGTTTTTTTAGAAGTTATTTACTCACGATATATATCGTGTCTACTTTAAAAGATGACGATGAAACAAAGGCAACTATATATGTAGCTTGATTTTAAAATGAAAAATCTCAAAATTTATCAAAAATATTTTAACAACTACAATTATATTTTCAACTGTTATTTATATTTTTAATTAAAAATAAAGGTAAGTAACTGCGATGGCGGAGCTACTGCTTTACATTATTTGTTAATCAAACTCGTTCAAATGTCTGTCATGCTATAAGTGATATTATAAAATATATTTGTTTAATAGATTCGACTGACCATAGTTTGATGTATTCACAAAGTGTTGATAATAATTTAACAGCCTAGTGGTATATTAGTTGGATTATATGATGTAATTTAATTATTTTTATGTAAAATAGGTATTAATGGACATATTTTTTATTTTTTGAATTTCTACTAGTAGTTCACGATCTCATTATTTAAATTTATAATCCTCTTCAAATTCTCAATAATTATTAAAATACTTTTTATTCATCAAGTTCTAAAATATTTTTTATCAAAACAAATTAATTCATGCTGAAAAAGAAATATTCCAACGTAGAAATTACATATTGTATTTTAAAATAACTCACAGAAGCTAACATTATTGAATATCAAAATGTTACTGTATTACGGTATTTTTTATTTTAGTGTATTTTAATAGACACTTTCTGTTTGTCAATTACTTTTTCTGCTTCTTGATGAACTTCATGTTGGTTTTTTTTATTTATTTTGACACATGCCTTTGTGTAAGAATTACGTTGAATAACATTTTATTGTATATGTGTTTTCAAACTGTTCCATACGTTAAGGGTGGATGTGGTCAAAGAAGCCCTGTCTAGTAATGATGCAATCGATTATTGACAAGTTAGTGTCCTGTGACAATCTACTTAAAAATTACCAATTGCGAATTATAATTGTCGTGTAGTCTCGAAAAAAATCATTATTGAGTAAACTTAGTAGGTAACATTAGCATAAAGGAATTTAAAAATTATACTGGCTGTTTAAAAATAATGTTTCCAGTATACTTTAAAGATATTGGTTCCTTGTGTAAATTCTTATCTTCTTTATGAGTAAAAAAAAACTAGCCTTTCTTAAAGAATCATTAATGTTTTTCGAAACATTACCGAACTTAATTTAAGGATTTAGGTCAAAATGCAGATATTCATTCAATTAACACGGTGGACAATGTTATGAATGTATGTCTTAGATCCACATGCACCAACAACACCAGACCCAAACTCACCACGCTCGCCACCCGTCTCGTTCGCCGACGAGCGAGACGGAGATAGAAACTCGCACACCGCGTACACTAGATTACACCGATTCAAGGGCGCCT
>DWQX01006564.1:0-11189 GCA_018245475.1 Pharmacophagus antenor | reverse complement strand
TTGGAAAATGAATCCATCTCCAATCAAACGTAGCCCGGAAGGAACAGCGTTTCGCTCTAGTATCTCTTTGTACTGCTGCTTTTTTATTATTCCTTCAATTTTAACCAAATCTCCGGTCCCATAGCCAAATAAACATCCCCAGACCATAATAGAGCCTCCACCATGTTTGACTGTTGGCAAAATCTTTTCTTCGGCACTACTAAAGTTATTATTTTAGATAAAACGTGGTAAAAGCTTTTTCAAAGGCAATTTCAACATGAAATGTACACGTCCCATGTGACGGGTAACATGTTAAATGACTATCGCAGCATGAGCTTAGCACCAAGGTATGGTTTACTTCCGGACTGCAGTGTTAAAGTATAAATACATTACAAGAAATATCAATTCGGGCCACACAGATGACAGACGTAAAGGTTAAATCTCAATACCAATGGGTGATCCCTTTAAATTATAAGGTTTATAACAATATACTTATTTCACCATATTTCACAGTATAATGCCTAAAAGTAACAAAACAAAGTATTGAAATGCCACTGACGGCTTTTATTGTTAATCGAAACCAGTTTGTTTATCATACTCGGTCCATGATAATATACCCAGATATTATACGACCTGTTCTGATGTACAAGATTCCATACACTATATTTAGAGTTTGCAAATTTTTTTAATCGATTATTGAAAATTTTCTTAATTATTTTGTTATACTTTCATTGCTATTTGTAAAATTTTACATTGTTTAATATGCACGGGCTTCATTAATAGAATTCATTGGATTTACGGTTTATCAAAATATATTACATGTATGTAAACGTGACTGACTGACCAATGTATCAACGCACAGGCTAACCTGCTGGACCTAGAGACTGGAAATGTGGAGGACATATTCTTTGTGATGTGTAGGTATCCACTAAGAAAAGGGTTTTTCGTAATTCCACCCCCAAAAATGAGGAATGAAAAAAAAACTCTATCAGTTCAAATTTTTATTAAAATTTATTTTCCGAGTCGATGTACTCGAAAATTGGTATGCATACATATGGAGGTGTTAATTTTAACAGCTAGTATCATGTAATACAGGTCTATGTGTAATGTGTATAATAGAATGACAAACAAAAACATGAAAACTTGTTTTTGTTTACAACCATAACTAACTTCATAAATACTCGAAGAACATTATTTCAATAATTATTAGATTTATAACGATTGTAGCTTTTTGTAAATATTAGACCGCGGGTACAATCGAGACGTTTTAAAATATACAATGCAAATGTGCGTGAGTTTGGAACATTTTAATGAATTTTGCAAACTGTTGCATAAATTGATATTTAATTATTTGTTATATGTGACAAAGTGATAATACCAACATGACATTCACCTTGATTTCTTTTTTTTATCTAAAACGGACTAACACTTGACCTCCATTTCGCGTAAAAGCGTGTTCGCCCTAAAACATCGTGGCTCTCACATGTATGACTATCGGAACTCTGCAATGTTGTTATGGTAGCAGAGAGAGATAACAAAATTTGGATACTCGTTAGTTCACTTAGATGCAGACTGATAATACGCCCTTTATATAAAGTTGTTTTGAAAATTGCGTCAAAGAACTTGATACAAGAGCCGAGCGTGTGCAGCCAGTTTTATAGAGAATGTAAACAAACTGGACATATTAGCATACCGGCAGACATTTGCTATAAACTTAGTTTCCTTCATATCTTCGTATAGATAAGTCCTCTCGTAATATAACCGCTATAATACGCAATGGCGGACTTGAAGGTAAGTAAGTGTACACCGTAATATTTTTTACAATGTATATACGTTATTTAAAACATTCATTTGTTCATAAGGAATCGCATTATTTTAGAAATTTATTACCATCATTTTTATGTTTAAAGTAACAGACAGAAACAGTAGAAAGTATTTTGTCCCCTTCAGCAGTTGGTTATTTTGTAAATAGGAAATAAAATATTATACGAGTGGAGTTATTTATAAACATGTACTTAAATTCACTGCTGTGAGTTATTACTTCTTTTTATTGACTCAACTAAATGAGCAGTTATAATATAACCGAGTTTTGAGTAAGTTGAGTAAAATTTCTGATTCTGATTCTCTAAGAACTTAATGTTTGATTAGTAAGTTAACTTAATAGTGGCAGGTCTAAATGTTATTGCACAGATAATACTGTACTTATTTCAAACAACTGTGAAGTATAAACATTTTAATGGTGTTCATAACATTTTGGTATGTAAATTAACATCTCTCTTTACCCCACTCATTTAACACATGTTTCCACATGATAATAAGTTTCCGATCACAACTAGATACAAGGGAGGCTTGAAATAATATGAATGAAAGTTATGAATAAATTTCCTTATCATTTTTTTTTAATTATTTGAAACGTATGTCTGTATTAGAAATGAATAAATAAACAATAAATTATTTATTTTTATATAATGAATAAATGGTTTTTGGCACGTAAAAACTATTTCATGAAAAAATTCACCCTCAATAAATAATTTATGTATGTTCATAGTATCTCTTCGGGTTTGGATCGGAGTTCAGCTCGGAGGACCCACGGCGACCAGGTGCGCTTCCAGAGGGCCAAAACTCTCCACAGAAATGCCCATATGGACTCTATGCGGAACAACTGTCCGGGTCTGCGTTTACCGCTCCAAGATATGACAACAAACGTTCCTGGTTATATAGGTAAATAAACTTCATAAAGCGAAGTGGCAATGATGAGATGTTTTGTTTTGCGAGGTAAAATATATATAAGACAAGAAAAATCTCAGTGATTATTTTTGTAATTACCGGAAATTTTAATAGTTTTTTAATTACTAATTTATCATCGAAGTCTCGCTGTCATACCAAACGGTTTCCAATCTTTTAAATGATCTTCATTAATTAATACCTACCCCTAAACTTATATCAAAAAATTAGAAGTGTTCGTGTTACAGTCTTTCTTTTTATGTATATTTTATCATCCAATTAACTATTTATTTTTTAAGTTATATTTATATGTAAATTATCATTTTTAGTTTTTTTGTTTTAATTAATTTCTGTTATAGGATCCGGCCATCTGTCGTTCACCAACCTTTCAGAAAATCTAATATTGCAAAATACCTGACCCATAAATGGGATGAAGAAGAACCCAATCCTAACCAGGTCAAACTTTGTTTTTTTTTATTGTAATTAACCTTTCCAATTCTTAATTACCTGACCTCTACAGCTATAACGATCTTCATCAAGACGCAATACAAAAGTTTCAAATAACAGCTGTTACGTAAGATTTTGAAAAGTGCGTTGTCATTAGTGTATTTATTTCGACCATTATTAAAGTAAAAACAATAGAATAATTTTAGTTTTAAATGATCTACAGAGACATAATTTGGATAAACTTTTTTTATCACCTACCTATCTATTAAAATCATTAACGTTCACATAAAAATCATCGAATCGTATAGTCCCGTTGGCTGCCTTTTGACATTCCACTGACCGAGCAAAAGGTGGATTTCGTAGCCGGTCTACACACCGTGTGCGGCGCTGGCGACGCGCGCACGCGCCACGGCATCGCTATACATGTATATCTCTGCAACACGTCAATGGACATGAGTGCATTTTACAGCAGCGATGGAGACTTCTTGATAGGTACATACAGATTGTGATGTAATGAATTGTTCCATTTCTTACATTTGCGAATGCAACTGGAGAAGCAAATATGCAAAACAAACAGCCTCGAATGTTTATCCAAACAGTTTTATCAACATTAATACAGAATAAAAATAACAATATTTTAATATATATGCCTCTGTCGTGTAATGTTTTATCGAACATTATAAACTTGTCGTTGGAAAATGAATTTAGCAACGTTTCTCGAAGCACGATAACATTTTTTATTCATAAGCTTTCCTTGATCAAAATGAAAAGTGCTTTATAAAAATCTTATATTTGGCATTACCGGAGCTAGCTGATAACTTTTTTTTAATTGTAATGTGACATTTTGGAACTATTGTTCTATACTCAAAAAACAACAAAATCTGATATAATCTTAACAGCCTGTAAACTACATTTTTTATTATTTGAATAATAGAAAGTTATAATGGTAAAATTTACTACTATTATTTTAAAACAATAGTAGCGAAGACTTTTATAGACCATTGTAAAATGTTTTCTTTTAAAATTAACGATGTCCTTTATATTTCATAAAGTACCACAACAAGGAACATTAAAAATTACAACTGAATTCGGTTTAATGGAAGTGGCTCCCAACGAGATAGCTGTCATTCAACTGGGTATGAGATTCGCTGTCGCTGTGGATGGACCAACTCGGTAAGTATACAAAAGGAACTAGTCTTAATATACCTTATATTAAGGAATACGCCAAAAGTCACCTTTGAAACTGGTATGTGTTAAACACATTACGTTTTACATTGATGAACACGTCTTGATCATGCTGTATGTGGAATCTCAACACTGTGTGAATCAGATCGCGGGACATTACCAATCTCATTTCTCGAACAGAAAAATGGAAATAGCAATCATATAACCCGTATATGATTTTTAGTAAAAAAAAACACTAACATTTTCTACTTGTTACATTTGTACATTGTGAATTTTAGAGGATACGTTCTTGAAGTGTTCGATGGTCATTTCAAGTTGCCTGATTTAGGGCCTATTGGCGCTAATGGCTTAGCCAATCCTCGAGACTTCCTCACGCCGGTCGCTTGTTATCACGACGAAGACATACCTGGTACGTATATTATCACAAAAAAAAACAACAACAAAAAAATTTACTCAAATATTAAAAATTACTTAGTATAATATACCATACCATTTTCTCTTGTATTTTTTCATACAAAAATAAATCATGGAAATAATGTTTGGATCTTATAACATATAACCATTTGATTACATTTAATAATTGCAAAAACGTGAACTAAACAATAAATGACTAACAAAATGCGAGTGTTGAGTTAAGAAAATTTACGACGAAATCTTGTTAATTACTTATAACAGTTTTTGACGTATTTAACCAAATGTACTTCTTTAATATAGAATTCAAAATGATCAGCAAATATCATGGCGTTCTTTTCGAAGCGATGCAAAACCATTCTCCGTTCGACGTAGTGGCGTGGCATGGAAACTATGTGCCCTATAAATATGACCTGAGCAAATTCATGGTTATCAATTCTGTATCATTCGACCATTGCGTAAGAATAAACAACTTCTTATATTTCACATTGAGCCCAAACTTGCATTACTTATTCTTCTTTTTCTCTTTTTACTTCATCAGTTTATGTAATTCTCTTAAAACAGCAGCACAGGTAACTAATTGTGACAGTAAACTGAATAAAATTGGGGTATTTGCTATAAAAGTCGAATAATTAAAATATTGTTGATTAATTAAATATTTGTTCTGATTATAATTTTAAATCACAAGAAATACCAATAGCAAAGGTGTAATTTGTTGTTTATTGAACAACTGTTTATTTTATTTTTAACGTATTCAGGGACGGTTTTTAATTAACAAAAGAGAAATATAAGTAAATTTAAAATTCCAGTAAACATATTAATTTTATTATCATCGGTTGTCAAATAAAGGAAGGTAAAGAAATATTAAAATATAATATGTTACAGATTTTCATCAATATATTAATATAAATGCAAAACTAAACGTCCACATATGTGGCCAAGGGCGTGAAGAGGCTTCCTGTTATACTTTTTTTTTTAATTAGTCACTGATTTTTATTTTGTTATTGTTGAAAAATCTAACAAGAACATTAACAACTTGCTTTGTAACAGGACCCATCGATATTCACCGTACTAACCTGCCCCTCCACAAAGCCCGGTGTCGCCATCGCCGACTTCGTCGTATTTCCGCCTCGGTGGTCGGTTCAGGAGAAAACGTTTAGACCGCCTTATTATCATCGTAAGGTTTACAATTAATGAAACAGCTTATATTTTCTCATAGTCATATATTCTATTTACGGTAGTACAAAACTAGCTGAAAAATTAGGTATATTCTATTCAAACTATAATGTAAACTTAAATTAATAAATTATATGTGGTACATAAATTTGACACAATTACTAAAATATAAAAGGATAGAAATTATGTCATAAGAATGAGGTTTTATTATTTAGACGTCCATTTAAGACTTGGCTTGCCCTACAGCTACACTTATATATCTATCTCATCCCTTTATGGTATTTAATTTTTTTCAAGGTAATTGCATGAGCGAGTTCATGGGCCTCATCCTGGGCTCGTACGAGGCGAAGGAGGGCGGCTTCCTGCCGGGTGGCGCGTCGCTCCACTCCATGATGACGCCGCACGGACCGGACGCGCAGTGCTTCAAAGCCGCGACCGAAGAACATTTAAAGCCGAAGAAGATCGCAGTCGGAACACAGGCGAGCTTTTATTAATCAACAATAGGCTAACACCTATACTGACACATAATGTTAATTGACAATAAGTAGATAGATACATAGTGAAGGGTGCTCGTTCAGATTACTCCGGCTCTCATATGTAGGACTGCCGAAACTGTTATGGCGGTTGATTGACGTTAAGGATGGTAGGTAGCTAGGCAAAATCCTACTATCATACAGACTCAACTTGTCATGAGGTTGCGGAATAAAACATGTTAAAACGCAAGGCAAACCACTGCGTAACGAGAGCAATCTCGTCGCCACATTAAATTAAAATGATTGCCTTATTACAATGTCCACGATGAATCTTTAAAACTATATACAATAATCATAAAAACAATGCAACTTTTAACATTTTCAGGCTTTCATGTTTGAATCGTCTCTCAGCATGGCTATAACAAATTGGGGTTTGAAAACATGCCAGAAACTGGATGCGAAATACTATGAGTGTTGGCAGAAACTACCCAAATTGTTCTCTGACAAGATACATGTTTAATTTTTTGTTAAATATTATACAATTTTATTAAATTACATGATGTATTTCATGGTAATTAAAATTTGTATGATTAAAATTATGTATAAATGGCTGATTTCAAAGACGTTGCGTGCACACCCATTGTACCGTAAAGAATTCTGTGCATACGCTTGCAGTAAACCGCATTCAACTTTCTTTCTCAAGATCGATGAATCCGCAGATGTCCGTATCATAAAACAATTCATTCCTGTCGTCACTTTTAAGGAAGGGCCCTTTACTGCCAATGCGTCAATTACACTAGTATTTTGTAGAGTAACAGTTTTTATAACAGTGTTATTTGAATTATTTATAATTTCTGTAATATTAACAGTCGTAACAGTATTGGTTTTTTTATGTTCCATTACCTTTTGTTCTCTCTGTGACTCCCAAATAAAACTAGACATCAACTTGCAATCGATTCTAGTTTCTTCGTATTCTCCATTTGTCTGACTGATGCCTAATTTACATATCTCTCCCGGAGTCCTTCTGTACTCGGTGTGAGAGTTGTAATGTTCGTGACTAGCTGACATTCTGCCTAAATTATAAAGTGCTAAACCGGTCAGTAGATTGTCAAATCTGCTTCCCGAATCACGATATTCGTAAACGTAAACCGGTGGGCTGGCGTGATACACCGGATGGTTCAACGATCCGTAATTTATGTACTGCGGGGGGCTATAATGATAATGATGAACTTCGGTTCTGTGTGTGTAAGTTGTCGCATGCGCGTGATCCTGGTAGCTTGATGTTCGAGCTCGTCGATAAGTATTGCCCGATAGTCCTGTAGAGTGTGGATAGCTGTGAGCGCCTCCCGATCCAGTACCGGAGTGCCCGTGAGACGTCGAATAATGCCCGTATCCACCCGATCTCCGAGCGAAAGCAGCGGGGAATATAACGAGGAGCGTTAATACACGGACGGACATGGTATCGCTACAAATAGTCACATTGAACTAAACACGTGCCGTGATAAGGAACGTTCAGCATGTCCCCGCGGCGAGTGGCAATCCCATTAAACGACGACATTTACAGGTGCGGTGCGTAAATACCAGGACTTGACCGATCCCAATGACGTGGGCGACGTAATTTATAACTTGTGGTTACCTAAACCTGTAAAACATTACCTAATTTGATTTTTGCAATAAAGTATTTTATTCGTGCTTTTATTGAGAATTTTTTGAAGTGGAATATCATGTAAATAAATCTGTTCATTTAATATCCATCGCAAAAAGTGGGGGCCAAGAAAGTCGATCACTGCAATCCTATTTTCTTTAACACCCCTTGCAATATTGTAATTTGATAATGAACACCAAAAAATATGTTAATGGCGGGAAATCGAGTTTTTAAAATAATAAACGTGTTCCAAATTCAAAATTTAAAGGTTAAAAAAAAGAAGTATTTATGTAACTATTATGGCCAGACTAGTATTCACACAAATTCGTCACATCACAGTCACACAAATTGTGATCATTCGTAAATACATTCACAATATATCTTTATTCTTTCGGTCATGAATAAATGGTAACTATTTTATTTAATTATAAGGGTTGTAATGAAAACTATAAATGTTCCGATAGTCTTTAATTATAATATTAAAAGGAGTTTGCGAATACATTATTGAATCATCGTTAAAACTGCCATCCAGGCGCGTCACAGACGCGTCGTCTGGCCAACGGAAATAATCCCCAGCGACGTTACACATAAAATAAATTAAAACGGAATCCATTCAAATGGCCGTCGTAATGACTGTTAGTTAAGGGCCCTTTTCGCTCGTGCGTTGCGAAGCCGTCCGTATGCTCGTTGAAACAAAAAAAAATCTTTAACTAATAAATTAAAATGCAATTTGTGGACGACTCTTCGAGATTCCTGTGCGTACCAACGGCTCCCACCGATTTAAACTAACCACTGTTAGTAATGTTTAGCTAAATAACGTTAAGTATGCTGTTTTCGACCTGCTTGCTCTACGTTACCATTTCATAGTTGTATAATCAAATTCACCATTCGCTTTTGCGGTATGTTCCAATCAACGGAATGTATGAAGAACTCACAATCACACCAAGTGAAGCTTGGATCGTACAAAATTTGGTACAACGACAATAAATGTTTATAATGTTTGTGCGAAACTGCCATGTGAGACTGCGGCCACCTATCTATCCTTAAGTATCGATATCATTGTTTGTTTACACGTTCAGAACTTAATATATGATTATTAATCATAACGCCCGACGGTGCTGTTTTTTAGTTCTCATGGTATTAGTATCTCTTCTATGTATTAACCATCCACCGTTTTAGCATTTTTTTATACAATGGGCTAATATCAAACCACAATTTGATACGATATTAAAGAACGACTATGCCGTAGATGGTAATGCGTGCCCGCCCAGAATAGTTTGGCTATTACAATTATAAAAACGTAGTCCAATATGTCAACCGCCACAGTAGAAATTAGAAATGAGTTTAATAAGTAAATCATCTGTAAATACTCCTATTAGTCATGTTGAAAAATAAATAAATAGAAAACTCAAAACTAATGTCTGGTATATTTCTAGTCTTAATTTTAATGCTCTTACTGATAAATTGCAATTGATAACTTTTCGTTTAGGTCATCAATTTTTTTTTATTCACCTTTTCAAAATTAACAATTTCTAGTAACTTGCTAAACAAAATAATGTGGGAATCTCTACTTTGTCAATATCAATGGCCCATTTGCCATTATTATAACAATTATAAAACAGGAAATTTATTTGAAGCTCACAATACCTAAGCTTATAAAGTAATGATTGAACGACCACAGCAAAACATTAACTGGCTACTCCTAAAATCGTGGACACAACAATAATAGAAACTTATAGTTAAAATTAAAATCAGAGACTAAAAAGGGAACATGGAGTTTAATAATATTCATTGTAGAATGTATTCAGCAACATTCACATATAGCATTAAATTGCCCAAATAAGTCGCTCTTAACACTTCTGTTCCAATTCAAGTAATATTTATTACGATATGATTTCGCAGGTTATACATTCATACAAGAATTAATTTATTAAATACCAGCTGGCCTACCGCCTAACAGGCGATGAAAGTCGTGTTACCTTTTTACTATACTTTCGTTCTTACTACTTATTATAAGTCAGTGCGAGTGAAATCTTTTTACTCACTATCTCAGAGAAACCTTTAATTTTACCAGGATAAAGAATACCCTATTATTCAATAAGCGATTTACTTGTCAATTTTCATGAAAACTTGTTCTGTAATGTTCCCGTGATAGCAGCTCAAAGAAACCGATAAAAGACCAAAAAATTTTTTGTTGCTATTTTCTCAAAAAAGCGAATATCAGCTAAAATTTCAAAAAATTGTTTTGTTAAATGTATACACAGAATCTTCATTTTCTCTTTTTTTCGATTAATGTAAGATGTAGTTATTTGCTCATTATCATAGTGCATATTTATTACAGTCCCTAACATTGGACAATCTATTGTTAACTATTTCACTTTAAAATACAACTTCGGAACAATCTGTTGTTAACTTTGTATTGTTCTCGTGTAACTATTATCAAATTTTATATTGTATTGATAAATTGTAATGAATTGAAAAATAAGACGAGAGAGGTTTTTGTGAGCTCATTCAGTGCTGGTGTTGGTCATGGTAATGGTGGTGCAAGTGGTGATAGCACAGCGCTCAGCCGTGGTTCACGTTTACGCCGGATTCCAGCTCTGAGGCGGGCGTCTCTGGCTCTTCGTCGTTGTATATGTTCTCCGCCATCTGCCACACCTGTAATAGATTGACAGTCAAATAAAAACATTTTTATTATCTGGTGCAGTGTGTTCACCACTTGCCTAACATGAAGGTTCTACATTTTAACTCAACGCCATAGGAATATGGTTTCTATATGATGGCAGGTTTCTTTAAACCCCCTATCTATATTATAAATATTTACCATAACAATTGTTCTAAGAGGACCACTTCACCAGGATAAATACATAAATTATATAAATATTTAAAATCAAAACACGGATATCATTATTTTTATTTACCGTTAGTTGGTCTTTTAAAACAAATATTTCGAATAAAAATCCAAAGCAAAAATTAACCAACATATTAATACTGTCATTACCTTTTTTTTGTTTGCGCGGGGAAAATGCATTGCTGCACCATACCCCCCCGTGGGAAGGGGGGCGTGTGTGCGGCTACCGGCGCCCTGAAAAGGGCACTTTTCCTGGAAATTGGCCCAGGGGCTACCCACTAAAAACCCCGCGGCGGTA
>DWQX01006563.1:0-11190 GCA_018245475.1 Pharmacophagus antenor | reverse complement strand
TATATATATATATATAATGACCATTGTATAGTAACGTATGAAACCGAGTTGTGAATGCGTCTAAACAAAGACGCATTCCTCCCGCGGCGTTGGTGAGCAAAATTGGATAATGCTAATTCACTGAATTTGATTTAAGGCTTCAAACTTCAATAATCAAAGCGAGTCCCAAGTGTACGCAAGCAAGGTGTCGGAGGAAATCTTGGCGGGACACAGATTAATCTAGAAGCAGATGTGACATATTGACAGTGTCGCCTAAGGCAGTGTCATTTCACGTGAAATCAATTGCTTTTTTTATTAAATTTAAAGCAATACGAAATAGAAAATAATAATAATCTATTGGGTTAAGACACAGTGTTTAAATATTAATTTAAATATAAATAAACAAAGTACGAAAACATTAAACTCTTTTTCACTATGATATTAGAGGCGGCACTAAGAAATATTTTTTCGAACTTACCATTAAATATTTTAACTACATTTTCCCGTCCTTATTGCATAACATTAAAACGCAAATATATTTCTTTATAATGAATATCAAAAGAGAATTATAGGTGATGTTCGAAAAAATTACTTTATTAAAAAAAACATAACACAAGGACAACAAAAAAAAGCAATTAATTTATACATAAACGACAACACAAACAGATTAAATTCCAGTAATTATTTAAAAACGTAAAGTGCTTACGTAAGTAAATGAAGAATGATCAGTTATTTCGTTAATTTATTTAAAG
This sequence comes from Pharmacophagus antenor, assembly GCA_018245475.1. NCBI lineage: Eukaryota > Metazoa > Arthropoda > Insecta > Lepidoptera > Papilionidae > Pharmacophagus > Pharmacophagus antenor. The sequence continues at coordinate 10,459 of DWQX01006563.1, read as the reverse complement.
GTTTTCGAACCGATTCTTTTTAACTTGGTCGCTTTTTGCTTGCTTCCTTAATCTATGAGGAAATTCGGCCTATCGTTCCGGATTTAGCTAACATATGTAGTGCAAGGGCTGGGGTGGAGCCGGGACATAAATAATAATTCTAGCCCCGGCCGTGAGATAAATCGACGTATGCTAATGCGATGCCAAATTATTTATCGTGGGGTAGACCTTATCGTGACCGGTGCGAAGAAAAAGGAAATGTTTGTTATTTGTTTAACACTTGAATGCTCATATTTTGTTTAGACATGTTTTGATTGCCTCTGTAGCGCAGTGGTTCGATTTTAGAGCCACAGGCGTGGTGGAGTTTGCGTGGTGGCAGTTTTTTAGAACTCATCTGGTTAGCTAGCGTCTTCAATATCGATCTGTTGTCATATCAACATTGATGTGTTTCGACAGAAACACATTTATATGCCAAAAGTTTTCTGAGCGAGCGCGTTTCGTCACATACGCCCTCATCGTCGCTTAACATCAAATTAAATCAACGTCAAGTGTTAGTCTTTATAGACTAACACTTGACCTTGAAGAGATTAAAAAAAATTAACCATTTTTTATCACGTTGCGTGATTACATAGAATTATAATTTTCAAAATAATTTTTGATAATTTTTATATAATTTCGAAAGTATTATGAATATTTTATAAGAAAATATCTTTTGTTGAACGCCTTTTTAGAATATGTTTAATCTAAGAACACCAATAAACTATTGTACAATTAAACATTTCTGAAAAAAAAGTCACGCCATATTTTAAACAAGCGCCTGTTGTTGGTTTTTTTTTAATAAAAATAAACTTATTATCTCCACCTACATTAACTACCATTAAACAATTCCAAAAAAGAAAGTCAAGCCATGTTCATGGTATATAAACCTATTGTCTGTTGATGTTTTTTTTACTATTGAAAAATACACTTACGCCCCTATTCGTGAATACTGTTACAGTAATACGTCACTCTTGGCCCCACAACTGATAAAGTGACTTTTCTTAAGCCAATGCTCTGTTGTTTTATTAAAGTTATTTGTTAGCCGCCCCTTTCGCCCCGTACGAGTTCCCATTACATGTTAACTTACAATTGATGACTCCGACCGATTGATAAAATCTCATCTGTTTCTTTATTTATTGTCGTCTGTGTAATCTATATGGTATATTTCTAGTCATTTCCGTATATTGCATACTAATATCTCATAATCATTGTTATAGGTCTAAGGCACGACTTACCACTGGTGAATTTTAATTTTTTTTTTATGGGAACCTCCAATTTTATTAAAGTATGTAAATGCAAAAATTATAACGTTATTTATAAGGCATAATATGAAATTAAAAAATATTTATAAACTTGTTCTGTCAAGTCGATAAGAGTGTGACTCGACAAGAGGTTTATAATGTAATTTTTCTTTTCATTTGACATCCGTAATAAATTCTACTGTGATATGGTTACAAGGTGAAACAAGACGATAATTTGTAGGTAGTCAATCTTACCGGTGGTTGTTAAGGATCAGTCACCACTGCATTAACAAGTATAAACAGTTTTCCGTAAACAGTATATATCGCGTAAAGGATACTGTTCATTTAATTAAAATTTAAATGCACTAAAGTCGACTGTAACGTGGTAGATAAGAATAAATATGATGATGTATGCAATTAAAAAAAATAATGCTGTTTTCAAATCAAGATAAGTACAAATACAGAAATAATTATTTCCTTATTTTTTAAGTACTTTGCAAGAAAATTATTGTATCCATGATGTATCTCACACAATCATATATATATATATATATATATGTTTGTGTGTGTGCAACAAATGAATACATAGAAAACTTTTGTGAAAATATGTCACAACAATTTCGTTTACGGGTTCAATTCAACTGATTCTTATGATACTGTTAGCCCCCATAGCTTCTATTCCGATTCTCTTTCCTGTTAATTTCCCGTATGCAAATAATTTCGATTGCAAACTTCCACGATGTTGCATGCATTGAAAAATGTTTTCTTAGTCAAGTTTTAATGTCAAGTAATGAATCTTGTCTGTTAGCCAATGTTTAAAAAGGCAAAGGAAATTTGTACATTCAAATAACTTTAGCGGCAACTAAATATTATATAGAAAAATAAACTATATTCCTGTAGTAATCTCTTGTATTATTATTTAAGTAGTAAAGGTTGAATATTTTAGCTGTACTCAATGCTAATTTCATATTTGTTAAAAATATTCGACGATATTGTATTTAATTTTATCACATTTTTAAGGCTACGACGAAAAAATGGTCTATACTTGTGTTTGTATTAAGCAAAGAAAAAAAACAATAATTTTCCTTTCTTATCGACATGAGGCCCTAGATGGTGAAACGTACTGACAATACACTAGATCTCATATGTTTGACTGCTAGGACATGATAACGCTGTTATGGCCTTCCAGACTCAACTACACGTGTTTTCCCAAATATTACCCTAATTCCTAATTCCTGAATATCGTTTTAGTGAATTAGATTTTAATTAAAAGTATTAGGTTTCAGTAAAAACATAAATTGCCAAAATACATATAAAAAAAGGAAAAATAAAAAATTAAGAAAAATAATGAATCATGTCAAAAATAAATACAAACAGGGGAAGTTATAGCGCATGAGAACAATAAGTTAAAATTCGCAGTTCAATGTAACGGAATAACTTATCCGCATGCAAATGCGGCAGTTAAGTTGAACCGTTCTGATTAAAACTGCGGATCATAACTGTAATGGGACGGGACACGACGCTCGGTTAAACATTAGTTAAGTTAAGAGTTATTATGGTAGTTGACTTAATGGACTCGAATTTTTTGAGAACGTCTGTCACGTTTTGAGTGAGACGTAAAAGTAAATTGTTATGTATGAAACCAAGGGACCCCACATTTTCTATCTACCTACATTGATATAATTTTTTATAGTGGCAATAAACAACTATGAACTCATTTAATTGTAACGACTATTAAGATCTAAATCTGCTTCCATGGTGCTCAGGTTTACCGCTTGCTTTTTAACACGGTGTCCAGGGTTCGATTACCGTCCTCTTTTCAATAAATTAATGCATGGTTGTATAAAGAAACGGGGACAAAAAATACGCAATGGATTAGAAACCTCTTCCTCGTTGCCAGTTAAAAAATTACGTTAATTTTTCTTCATCAATGTTTTTTTTGTATAAAAAATAATAGATATCATTAATAGATAATATCATTCTAATTGCCTATGGAGATAAAATTGCAGATATTAGTAATTAATAGTAGTAATATGTGGATGGAAAACTTACAGAGCAATGTTTATTACACGCATAGCATAGGTTACGACATTGATTCATAGAAAGCAACTTAAGTACTGTGCTTAATTCACATAAGCAGCGTTAAGGGGACGTTTGAATAAATATTAAGAAATTTACAATTAAGTATTGATACGCAATTGCTTTTTAGCAAATAGAAAAATCTCCATTAAGTTTAAAATAAGGAAATATATATTATTTGATTTTTTATTTATATGCAAATTTATGATTCTCGATTTTCTCATATTAAGAGTTGAAATTTTATTTTTGATTTCAGTGACACCAAGTTTTAGGTATACGCTATAAAAATTTCATTGAATTGTGAATACATCCTCGTGTAGTAAAAATACAAAATCTGTATATTGCAAAAATTGTGCTTGGTTGATAAATTTTTTTAATAGTGATATATTTGTTATTTAAATCGTATACATAAAATATAACGTTTAACATTAGCATTCTTCATTTAATGGCTCCCCAATTACTGGAGTTTGGCAGTCATTATCTGAAACTTAACCCTGTCGAAGGAGTCTAAATAGCTGTGCTGACTTAATTCCAGTTTACTTTCGAATATTTCTAAACCAGGGCATTTTACGCCTTCCCTATTTACGTTTCTCGGCGATATATACGACTTTGCTTGATGGTACTATATCAGTTATTCTATTTTAGTTTATACGTTTCATAACTTTAGTATTAACATTAAGCATATTTTTTCATCCTACCAATTTTTAAAATATTAAATATTTTTTTTATATATATATAATAGTTTACGAAATACTTCCCCTTAAAATAGCGGAAGGCAAATCTGTACGGAGTTTGCATCGCGGGGCCTTGCGCTTAGTCTGCTTAGATGTGTGTCAAAGTTCACGTTTCTCTATTGCTTAATAAATGTATACTTGTGTCATTCTCAATGCGTTTCCGATATATTGTTGTACGAAGTTTTATCGTTCATTAGTTTTATGCAACCACTAATCATATTCAGGTATATTAATAGTTATTATGTCACACTTATGTTTGTCTAATCTAAGCTATAAGTTAATTTTATTTTCGACTAACACCTTGGGCTAACACTTTACCCCAATCGACACGTGCTATTAGGTAACAATTAGGCTGTAGATGGTGAAGCGTGTTCGCCTAGAATACTTTGGCTCTCACATGTTTCACTGTCGGAACGCGGTAATACTGTTACGGCGGCAGTTAAATTGAAGGTTCGAAAAAAAACCATAAGGCCATTCAAAGTCGATTCATGTTGCCGCGGGTTCGAATCTGAAAGCGCCGTCTAAAAAGTTAATCGCAAACCGCCGCGCAAATGAGCCATTGAAAATCTTCGCTATCACAACACTACATTGGCAAAATCTTCTCGTATCGATTACGTATAAAGTTCGTGTAATGTGAGAGACGTCAGCATTAACACAAAAACCCCCATCGTCCGGCACGCAATAAAACAATAATTAAATCCGCCCCGGCCGAAGGGTCTGGGAACAATCCAATTTCCTTTAACGAGTGCCCATCGTTAAGTAGGTCTAGCATTTTTAAGTACATAACTACTAATAGCACATACATGTAAATTTACGAGTAATAAATTATATGAACAACAATTTTCAACAGGAGGTAAATCCTTCAAATTTGGTGGTTTTCCTCTTTAGATTCTTTTCCACAAAATCTCTTGATTTAAATTCGAAACATACACGTGGCAAAAAAAAAGGTCATTCATGAAAAAATATTCATATCATGTTGATGGTATCCTTGATGGCGGTAAAAATATTTTTTTCCTACTGTCTCTCATTAGGATTAATTTACTTTAACACTCGATATTTATCTAACGGATGGGGTTCTGGAAGATTACTGTTCACCGTCTATGGCGTTATTGATATTTAACGTGTGTCAATTTAGTTCAAATGCTTGGCCATTGCCAAATAAAATAACGTATTAATCGAGAGTAGTATCGACTCAGATAGTCTTAATGTTGACTTGGTAAATTATCTTAAAAAAGAGTTTTTCGAACCAATTTAGACAAGATCTATTTCCTCTAAACCAAGACATATATACAAACTATAAAATGTTGTATTTTAGATCAAGCTGGATAGGTTATGTTATAGTGTAAAAACACTCGTCATTTTTAAAACACTAATATGAAGCATGTAAATGTAATTAACAAGATAATTAACCCCTTTCCAAAGCCAATGACTTGTACTGGCGAAGAAGTGGCAAGTTGTAAAGACTCGAAAACCTTTGGCACTCATTAAGAGGCATTAAAACCGTCCCTTAACAGCGTTACGAGCGAAGTTAAGGCCGCTATGACGCACTGGGGATTTTTCTGGAGTCTTCTTAACTTGCGAAGAAAGGATTATAATGTACTTTTGGATGTTTACTTAAGTGTTGGATTACGACTTGTTAAGATTACGCGGGATCGTGGTGTATGCTTCTTTGGAACCTGTTATGAATTATTGACTGCCTCCGTGGCGCAGTGGCTTCCCCGCTTGCCATGTAAAGCGGTGGTTCAGGGTAGTGGAGACTGGACGGTGGTATGGTTTTCCGAACCCGCCTAGCTACTTGGACTTAGCCCTCATCGTCCCTTAAAAACAGGTGAAATCGAGGACAAGCGCTAGCCCATAACTGATAAAAAATATGTTAGAGCATCGAAATATATTATGTCTCAATTTTCTAGTAACATAAAAAGTTACAAACGAAATATTAGATCTTAATTACAGTAATCTAATATTGCTACATACATTCAAACGTTTACTAATATCAATCATACCTATGTAATTAAATTACGTGCAAATATTAAAAAAAAAATGTTCCAGAAATAAATACTGTTACTCGTAAGTTTTTGAAGAATAAGAACAAGTCATTCTCTGATACTAACAAGAACAGTAAACGTATATTTTATCAGAAATACTATTATCACATGGAGATGAAATTAAAAGCAAAGTATACTCTGTAGTTCTATAATAACTAATATTATGTAATGTTATTCCGATTAATGATTTTCAAAATATTCAATAATCATTGATTTTAATAACACACTGCGATCAAAGCAATCGTTTAATTTGGAACACGAAAAGCGCTTCGAATACTCGGAAAACATTCGCAGGACAATAAATGCATTACAAAGGGCCACGACAATGATCGGAACTCATAGAAAGACGTCGGGCGGAATGGAAATCCGTGTGCTTCTTTCTTCAAAAAGGCATTTTCTGATAACAGCTAGCGTTCAATACAGGCATTCCTAACAATGCAATCGACCCATTATAAGAAACTCAATCTCTTGTATGAGGAAGATCGTATTTTTACTAACGCTACATACGCTACATGCTACTCAAAAATCATTCTTAATCTAATACAATATAGCAGAGTTTCGTCTAATGATGTATAACAAGGTACGGTTCGAAGCGAAAGCAAATTTTGTCTACTTATTCTAAGACTCATTTTCGAATGATCGATTCCGAATTAAAGATTTCGGAATGTCATTCCAAGTCGGTGACGACCCGGTGTTGTTTAGTGAAATGTGCAATCATATAGAAAAAGGATCATCGATGGAGGAATACGAGTTGTATTATCCTATATTGTTATACGTCGGGCGTTTGTTAGTGCGGATCCGTGCGAAAAAATCTCGCGTGGAGAGGCGTTATAGGGTTTGGCGATTTAGCTTTCGGAATATCGATTCTGCGAAACGAGTCCATCCATCGAATGTTCATTAATGAGACCTTTTGTGGTGTCATATTAGCATCGTAATGAAAACAACTCATGTAATTTATATTTAAAAATATTTAGAAATCGTGTAATGAAAAAATAACATAGTTGTTCAAAGGCAATGAACAAAAATTAACGATTGTAAAATGATTTAAAAAAATTGCATCTAAAATAATCATATAGATAAGCTTGTAAGTAAATTTAAAAATATCATTAAAAATTTATAGAACATTCGCTTGTACTATCCATCTATAATTTCAATATTTTTTAATAAATTTGGTTTTATGTAACAAAATCATTGTTCGAAAATGTACCACGAATTAAATGGCGAATGTTGCAGATCCATCGTGGCTTACGGCGAAATAAAACTCGCGTAAAAGCATAAATGAAATAGCATGCCCGGTTTATTTATTATTCATCAAATGTATAAATTATTGAAAAGGAATACACTGCGAGCGGCCGGCGTGACCCCTGCAGTCGTTCCGCGAGCAAGGGTCACTTTACGACCAGCTCTCGATATCTCGATTTACCGAGATGAACCCATAAATAGGTGAGTTTCAGACGCTTATTCTATTTCATAAAATTTATTATCAGAAATAGAACAAATATTTGAACTAACAATCATTTCCAATTTAATTGTTAAAGAGTGCTGATAATTGATACTAAAATAGCAAGATTGCCAGTCATGCCTGGGTGATACGGTTAATTATAAGTAATAATGAAAAAGAATATTTGTTTAACTATATATTAATGAAGAATACGGTAATAAAATATTCCCACATTTTTTTCGTAATAGACCAATGATTCAACATGATCTTATTTAATGAGGAAATGTAGTTTATGAGTGTTGTCTTGAAATCGATTCAGTCTTCTCTTCAGACTTCCCGCGTCATTTTTTACTAAATTGTTCTTTGTGAGCTTAATATTAGTTAGAAGTGAAAGAGCAAACTCTATAGACAATTGAAAGCGAAGAATACCAGTAGAAACAATTCAACTAATCGAAAACCACATCCACAGCGTGCAAAGTATCCAGTTGTGTTCACGTTATGTCCTTAAATTGCTGGGAAAAAAGGAGAATAAACTTTATCCTAATCCTTTAAACGGTGTGTCCCGGGTAGATAGCTTTTGTTGTTGCGGTAAAGGTCACAAACATTTTGCGAAGGGACAAATATTTTTTTTTTATATTTTGGACCTCTTTACAAACTGTAATTGCTGTACAAGGTTGTTGTTGCTATTAATTTTTCAACGTTAATCTCGCACGTATGAGAAATATAATCTCATTGAGTATTCTTACAACTTCAAAATTGTAATCGTATATTGTTTATATGTATTATACATTTCGAATTATTATTCTTTATTTAGGTAGGTTTTTTACCTTTAGAAGCTATAACAAAAACAAAAAAAGAGGAAAGTATCAAATTATGACACAAATAATTTTTCTTACTCTATTAATATTCAACCTCAACCACTGACAACGGAATTATATCTTTTTATGAAATTTTGAAATCGCTAGCGCTCAAATATTGCGCCGTATCTCCAACACGATTGTCTCAACCGAAAATCGAATCATCTAAAAATGCATCAGATAGCCCAGTAGTGGACGGTTATGTCTCATAAAATTGCTCTGAACTGTACCGGTATACCGTTTGTTAGGTAAGGAACAACGCCCATAAATGGCAATAAAATGCCGCTAAGCCATCAGTCGATTTACTTCCCAGGACGTTGTGCACTCGCGGAGTTTTTTTTTTCGCTTTGTATTTATAATAATTGACTATATGTTTAATGCAAATAAATCATTACTTACTTTTATTACAAGGATTATTTTTTATCTAGTATAAAGAAATTTGAAAGACTCAACAAAAGATAATTATAAATGTTTGTTTCATGAAACTTGCATCTATGAGTAATCATATACAATATTCTAAATGAACCAATGAAAACTTATGCTGATATATAATCTTTTAAATTAATAATTTAATAATGTATCTAGACTGCCGCTGTGACGCAGTCGTTTGCCGGTTGCTTTGTAACACAGATGTGTGGAGTTCGATTTTCCGGACCACAAGTGTGGCGGATTCTAAGCTGTGGTCGAGTTTTTTCTAGACCACCTGGTAAGCTACGGTAGACATCTCATGTCAATTTTATCGTTATTCCGGGAGCCAGAGTATTCTGGTACTTTACACTATCTACGGCCTGGTTGTCACGTAATATCACGTGAATTTGAGCACAAGTGTTAGCCCATTGCTGATAAAAAATATACCTCATCTATCACGTCGCTCTTTATGGCGATATAGGAATAGATGTTGACAGTATTATTTTGAAATTATAATATCTTTCATATTTACATTATAAAGGGGCAGTGTCTCTAAACTTGGTAAAACGAGTGTATTACTCGCCATGTTTCCTAGGAACAGTAATAAGACTAGTTCCGAGCTGACGTTAGCGAATAAATGTGTGTTTTTCTTGAAGCTCCCGACTCAGGAATACCGCATTTTATTGTACGCGTTTGTGACGCTGATTGACGGCTCCCGCTGCGCACGGCCCCAGCGTAAAGCACTTTTTGCCACAAATACGCTATATCTATGGATGTATCTTTTTATAATCATATCAAAAATTGATATTTTCATAATAAACTATGACATTTTCTTGGTTTGGGACGTTCAATAATAATAATACTTAATTTTATGCATGTTTTTTTTGGTCATTTATAATCTACGATACGGAAGAGTTTATTGATTCAACGCGTTTTTTTGTTTTCATAAAATGTTCCGTAACTTTTCAAAAAGTGGACCAATTTCGATGATTGTTTTATATTGGAAAGGATACTTCGAAGATGTTGTTGATTTATTCTTATTTATTTGAAAGAAATAGTCGAATATATGAGTCTGTAAAAACTAATTAAGTATTAACAAAACAAAAAAAAATGTTGATTTCCACTTTTTTATCGCGAATAATACAACTAAATTACAATATCAACCTCTAACGCCAATATTACTTTGGATCAATACATTATATTATTTAATATCATAATAGTAATTAGATATATATGAAATTATATTTATAGCAGTCAAAACAAGAACATTTTGTATCTTTTCTTTTTTTTTATAATTTACTGAATCAAGCGTTACATTGCGGAAGTCCACAACTCAATAAAACGAAATATTCGTTTGGTAATTTCCGTTTTGTTTAATCGCAATTACTACGGCTAAAATACAATCTGGAGGCGTTTCGTCACTACACTGGTGCGACAGCACGACGTCGAATGGACGGTCTGGCGGCGGCTTCTTATATCCCTGTTCGCTAATCACTAAATTATTTAACTTAATGTCTAATCAACTAAGTAAACTTTAACCTGTTAGTTAGTTACCCAGTTGGGTATGACGAAATATTTCGTCATACATAAAAGCCCACTGCAATGGGCATGACGAAATATTTCGTCATGGAAATTA
>DWQX01006562.1:0-11191 GCA_018245475.1 Pharmacophagus antenor | reverse complement strand
GGTGGTACGCGCCGCCGGATAAGACAGTATAGCGCGGGCCACCGGTGGCCCGCGCCGGCGTGAACGTGTTAAACACTTCTGCATATGTTGTTTTACATACCACTAAACAATATGTCCAGATTCCATTAGAGAGCAGAATACAGGTCTCTTAAAAAATGAATAGAGTATATCTAATATGGAAACAATTTAGTAGTTAAATTTTAAAAATGAGTGTTATACATGTTACAGACAAAGGGTTCATATTAGTAAAATTATGTATTTACTTATTCCGTTAGTTGAAGTAGACATTGATTAGATGTATTAATACTACAATTTAGTGAATGCACCACAGATAGTCTTCTACCAAATGCATTCATTTACTAATAAGCTTCAGTAAAACCATGATTTGATGCAACAGGACTGCAGAAAATTAAAGATACATTTATAATCATGTCAACAATCAAAATGCACTCGGGATGTGTCCAATGTTTAAAGACAGCCATGTGTTTGATACATCAGCGAAAAATTAAAATGAATTTGCATAAATATTTCTTACAGAATTTATTTCATAATTAAACAAGAGAAGTGTACAAAGTGAAAGGAAAATTGGAAAAATTAAACAAGGAAATCAGATCTGTGAGAGAAGAGAAAAAAAAAATAATCTTTCGTTCGGCTAATCCCCAAAAAAGAAAAAAAGTCTGCTTGTAGTTTGGGGATTGCTATCCAAGTAACAATTTCTCATGTGAACAACGCATTTTTTACATAAAAAAATAGAAACAAAAATGACTATGGCTTGTTTACATTCATTTCAAAAGAATATAATAAAGGATTAGATTATTGATAAAAGATCACTGCTTCGGATATTAGTAAACTACTAGCAAATAGAAGAGGTCAATTATTAGATACTTCGTTTTAATGACTTGTCAAATAATGAATAATCGCCCAAATTGTTAAAAATAATTATATTTTTAAGAAGTCTTAGCAGAGTGAAGAGATAAACAAACATCTTACAGGGCAATATTTTGAAAAATTTTTAACTTAACCAAATTTCATAACATACTTCTATTTTTCCGTCATTACATTTTATTTAAAGTAGTATGTTTTAAACATCAAAGTTGTTTCAAAATCATAATGACCAGACGTAATTATTAATTTCAAATTTAAGATCATACATTATACTACTTTCAGTATATTATTTCCATATAATAATAAGATATAAAAACAGATACCAGCGAGTACTGGTAATTTATCTTTGAAAAAGTTTGATAAAGATTAAGAACTTCATATTTTTATTATCGTTTAAATTAGGGGTGTATTGCAGCGTCTAGTATATTATAACCTTGGAATCACCAGTCGGCCTGGAAAGGTGGGTTTTTCAACTGATAGCAGACGTTCTGCAAACTCGCCAGTGGCTCTAAGTAGCTGTAGTGCATACAGCGGGCACACCCCGGTAAACCGCGTCGGCTCGCTGGCTAAACCTGGTCGAGGGGGCCTGCCGTTGAGCCAGCGTTGTTTTACAGCGGATATTTCCCGCTTAGTGCAAGAATATCACGGTGGGAAAGGCGACTCATCGCAGATATGCAACGAGCTTGGCAGACCCAGCGGGATAGCAAGGCCTGGTGAACGGCTTACGGCGATGACAGAGTTATCACTGGCCAGACACATCATCTGAACCTGTCTCCAGTCTCACAGTTCCACTGGATCAAGATGGGTTAAGACGAGGGTGTACACATGCGTTTGCGCTTACGTTTGTGCATATAAATATCTCCCACGCAACTGGTTGCTTCTGAATATGGATTAAATCATTTAAATTAAAACGCTAATAAGGGGTTATATATTTATTGATAACATACTAACTCTGTATTAAAAAATGAGAAGAGAGGTAATTTTTATTTAATCACAATATTTTTTTCTAAACAGTTTGAACACCGAGTAATAAAAAAACACCTAAGTATAATTAAATAATAACATATTTTTCTATTTATATTATACGTACAATAAAATCTTAGTTACTATAAAAATTAAAATAACAGGTAAGACTATAAAATACAGAGACCGGAAAGTATAACCCATAGCGACGGCATTTTGATCTTAATTTTTACATTTCATTACTATACTATTTTTATATTACTATGATTGTGTTGAGAATGACGAAACGCCTTTAATGAAGTACAATGAGATGTTTTATTGTATACAAGGTTTTAATTCTACTCTAACTCTAAATTGTAGGTAAAAATCTATACATTTTGTTTTACGGAGTTCAGAGAACTTTTCAATATGAAAATTTTGCGGTAAAAGGCAATCTACACATTGAGCCCAAACAGAGATATAAAATAGCGCGATACAATCGCTTTGATCTGCTGCCACAGGTTAAATATGTTCAATAAAAATAGTAGTTTGAAGATTGAAATGTGAATTGACCTGAATATTATTAATTATCAAATTGCGAATGAGCAATGAAATGTACTATTACAAAAAATTACCACATATAACTTTTTCTTATATTCCATACTCATTTTATATTGCATATTTACTTGTTAAAATAACTTATCGGCATCATCGCATTAACAACATCGGATATGCCAACTTCTAATAATGATTTCAACATTATTTAGCCGAGGCGAGATTGTTCTGTACTTTTTCAGTGCATCGCTAATTGTTAGGCTATTTAAAAATCACGATGTTAACACAGCGAAGAGCATTCCATTCCAAATTTTATTTGGTCATAACAGGAACCATAATTAGAAGTAAGGCATGTTTGTATAAATATATGGAGCTTAAATCTAATGATATCTTGTGTAGTGTCGGTGTGTAGTGATCAGTGTAGTGTCGGTGTGTAGTGATCAGTGTTCAAAATTAGGGCATAAAAACAAAATTAACAATATGGCCAAAATTAAAAGAATAAAAAGGTAAAAATGATTAAAATGGTAAAATGAAAGCGGCTTTCGTTGTTTTTATAGTATAAATTAGAGATCTCCACATTCGCAACTCCTGTTAAGAAACTGTGCATTGCATATACCGTCTTGCCACAGATGTCTCCAACGTTCGTCGCACGACGTATTAAAGAAACCTGTCCCGCAAATGTTGCCATTCGATCGGGAAATAATATACTGGCAATACGCCCTTGAATAGACGTACACCAGGACACACACTGAAGTATTATGTAGTAAAAGTACAAAGGCCGATGTAAAATTGAGCTCAGGCTCCCTAAACAACCACTAAGTGGTATGTGTTAGGTCAGGATACAGCCGTCGTTGTGACGGCATCCTAACCGGCGCCTATAGTGAAAATTGGCTAATTACATAAAATATTAATAATAACTATAAAGAAACAATAAATACTATACAAACAGCTTATATTATTTAATTTATTCAACAAATTGCTAATATTAAAGAAGCTAGTTTTAATAAGTTACAAGCGATATTTGTTAATAGTCAACTGCAATGCGTTATAAAGCCTTTATGAAAACTTTATTTTTATAATGTATTGTATATAAAGAAAACTTCTGCTAGTTATATTGCATAACAGGATATGAGAGTTTAAGAAAATATTTCGGTAATGGTAATGCTAGAAAGAATGTATTGGTAGAAACATATGGTATGGTATATGCAAGTGAAAGTTATTACTATCGGTAAACAAAGGTAAAAAACACCATGGACTAATAAGTGTGGCGTTCAGATTAAGCTCGATACAATAGTTCAGGTAGACACCGGAGTTGCGACACTGCCGCCAGGAGAAACAAAAAATTATAAATTTTACTTATATAGAAAGCACGGAATTGTTTACAATTATCACTAGCTCACTCACTGAGTTTTGGGGAGAGGTAATGCTTCGCGGGCACATCGAGTGTGGACATCGCATGTTCACTTTATTTCATTCAATAATCTAAAGTACCAACTGAGAACACACACTACACATTTCAATAGTCACTCTGATGCCACACCTCTTTCACGCTGTATAACTCCATTGCCCGTCTAATGCATCAAGGGTTATGACCCCATGTGTATAAAGCATTGCCCTGTGCTAGTATTCTCTTAGCTCAGGATTCAACTCCCCGAAGTAGTCCATTAGTTAAAAATCGTCGTAGTATACACGCGGCTCCTCGCGGTACGGCGCGAACTGTGCGCTGAAAGGGTTGCAGTTGTCGATGACAACGTTGGCCAGTTCCTTGATGTCGTCGTACGGGGCCGGATGCTTCAGGAGCTGCTGCAGCAGATCAATGCCACCCTCGCGGCCCACTAAACCGCAGTATTTCTCAGCTACAAAAGGAAGAAAATTTGTGTTAAAAACTTTCGGTGTGCTATTTCTGAATAACTTGACTGTATGCTTTTGGTTGGTTGCAAAACAACGCATTAAGTTAGTTAATGAATCCACTGGCGTACTTACGGTAGACAGACGTGAGATTGGTTAACGCCCAGACGGCCCAGTGTTGGCATTGGGGCGTGTGGTAGACTTTCAGTAGCTTCAAGATGGGGCGGAAGGAACGATAGTTGATGTTCCTCTCGGCGCGAACGTCCCACCGATTTATTACGGCGGTCATACGCTCCAGGACAGCGTTTCTTTCCGGCTCTAGGACCATCCACTCATCCTCCCCATCGGACACAATATGAGCCAGGACGCCCGCGGCGTTGTAGCTAACCTATAATGTTAAATTGCGCAATGAGCACATCAAATTTAAAAGAATAGACAGTAGTATGTTAATTAAAAACTTGTACGACGAAACTACATTCGCGTATAATCCTTTTATAGTGATGCAAGTAACACTCACGGTTTATGATTAAAGTTTGGAAAAAGAAACTGGAGAAAGTTAACATCTGAAAGTTATTTTACGTTGAGTTTGTTCAAAACGTAATATTGTTCATCCTGTTACAGTAGAGAATAACCGTCCGTTTTGAGTTTTTAAATACAATAAAACTAGCATGTGTAGCCCGCCAATACACTCGGGTGGATAATGAGAGATCAAAAGAATAATTTCATTATCGCGAATGTTTTCTCGACATCAAAATTATCTCAATTGTTAATAGGGTGAGCGGCCATATACACCAAGTCCGTCTTAATGTTTTATACATGTCTGTCTAGACCGAAATGTAATTAAAAAAAAGTTCCTTTTACTATCTAAACCGGTTATACTGTTAGAGTAGGAATTTCTATTAAACAATCTAATGAACAGACGCGATGTTAGTTAGTAAAGATGTGATGTACTGAGTTATTTACATAGCGCAATTTACCTCTATTCCGTCACTATAAGAATTGAGAAGGTCGTACAAGACGGTGATGAAGACCGTGCTCGTTAGGTACGATCTCAGTTCGGGGACCTCTGCTACGTTGCCGAGCAGCCCCAACATGTTCCGCAACAAGTCTTCATTTTCGGGGAAAGTCTGCGGGACGGTTATTAATATTGAGAGACGTAATAAAAGAGTAAAGATCATTCATTTTTAAATATCATTTTTGGGTTTATAACGCGTCAACAAACTAAACCTTAGCACTATGAAGTCACCTCTGGCGTAAGAACACTATTTTAAAAAAGCATAATCGATCGGGAAGTAACTAAAGAAACAGTACAGAGGATTAAACCATTTTAATGTCCTGATGTTCGACACGAGTCTTACCAGCCGTGGTCGCAAAATGCAATAGATATAAACCAAAAAGTTACACAATACAAAGGCGTAAAAACTGCATCATAACCTATATAAATAACAGAACTAAATCAATTAAAACGAAGGAAAGTACGTATTTCTTGTGAAGCTTAATTTCAAAAGAAGGCTTGTTAGTTTTTTTGCGCATTTAATTAAATAGCCTACAGTTTGCCAGCGACATCTCTAAAATTAAAAAAGAAATCGCCAGTTTTAAAATAGTGGAATATGTCTTTTGTAAAGGAACGGAGCGTGTGTGCACTATTGATTGGACAAGGAAAGCTAAGCCTAAAGAGGTCGAGAAAAATTCGTTAAAAGTTTTGTAACATGTATTGGACGAATTTTGTTTATTTACTTTTATAGGTATTTTATAACTTCATCACTATACATAACACATGTCATAATCGTATGTATGCATGAACATAATTTCTCATTGGATTGAGGAACGGGTTTTAAAGAAACGAGTCTGCAAGTGATCCACTGTTAACAGTATCATAAGAAAATTACTATTAATATGTAAGGTTAATATGTAAGGCATGTTCACACATGTAGAAACTTGTGCAAAAATAAAATTCATCTACACTAATTGAATTAGAAATGAAAAAATAATTATGTTTGTAATGAGTCTTTATAACAGTGATATACATTCATATGAATGCTCTTGATTATTTTTTCAATATTTACTGATATTGCACCATATAATAGTAATACATCGGAAAAGCCAACGGCTAAAACGGCTGACCGCAGTGTAGTTATACCCGAAGCCAATATACAGAGAGGATAAACTAGTTATCTTCTGTGTAATTAATAATTTAACGTTATGAATATACATGTAAATAATGCCAATATGTTTATGCTGACCTAACATCGGGAGTTAACTTATGCAGGTTTGACTTTGTTAATAAATATAGAAATATCAGCATATATTTTTTATTTATTCGGTTTTCAAGAGGCTAAGGGCAAGCGTCTATACACGAGTGTAAAATGATAAAAATGTTACGTTCTTATAATTTTATATGTAACTAATATCAAATATTTTAGATTATAAAAAATCAAACACAAGAGTTACGGTCATATTTTCATCGTTTTCTTTTCAAGTCTGTGCTAATGGACTGCATTATAGTATTGTTCATTTTTCTTGTTTTATAAGAAATAAGTATAAAGCAACGATGGCACAAGCAGTATGCAAGAAAATAAAAAGTCAAACGCTTACTTACACAGAACTTTTTGTGAAATGTTAAAAAACACGAACTAATTTAAATAGTGACTTCATATTTTACTTTACTAATATATAATACGTTTAAATCCACGTTTCAGTGTTGGTGTTCACCTCTAGACAGGCGAGGAAGAGCTCCAGGCCCTGGTTCTCAAGGAAGCGGAAGCAGTTCAGCGGGGTCTCGTCGGTCACGTTCCACATAGTCGACCAGGCCACCTCCAACACGTCGTCGCAAATGTAGTTCAAGTGGCGATGCGCGATCAGGGTCATCATCGTCTACGACGAAAGAATTACGATTAGGCCGCCACTGTAGCAAGCATTTAACCCTTAATTAAGTATAGTAACATTAAAAAAAAAATTGACTTGATGGCGCAGTGGTTTACTTTCCGCCTTATAACACGAAGGTGCTAATTTCGATTTGGAAGGTTCGATTCGAGGGTTATGCAAGTAGTAGTGTTTGTATTGTGGTAGGTTTTTCTGGAACCCGCTTGGCAACGACCACTATCATTGTTAATCTACCATAACGTCACCTACTGTCTCATTGTCACTTAACATCTGGTGAAATGAAGGTCGTTTTAGTTTATTGTTGATGAAAAAAAAATATTTATTACGTATAACTGAATGTAATAGATATAGCGTACCCCAACATTAAGAAATTTCCTGTCTTATATGTGAGTGTACACGTTTATCTTTTGTTATAACGAATGGGCCACGTGAATCTACGTTTTTTCATTGTCTCCCTAAAACTAATCTAGAGATCTATACGAAAAAGTGTTTGCTCGTATGTTTACCGTATATTATTAATTATAGTACTTTCCCATTTTAAACACTATGGAAACCATTGCACTGTACAAATAAAATTAGCTCTCCATTACCAAATATGATTAACGTGTTTGAAATTTTCTTTTTTCGTCATTACTTCGACTTCAGAAAAAAAAGTATTACGTAACAGCATAATCTTTGTGATTATAAAGCCGTTATATCCGTTACAAATCTAAAAACTTTCAAAATTACGTCTAAAAAAGAAACAAAACCTAAAATATGTTAGTTCATCTATGTTAGTTTTATTACAAAATATCCATTCAATAAAAAAAAGATAATAACTTTCCGCTCGTTCCAATAAAAAAGGAAAAGTATCGAGACCGCTATGTATATATGTTCCAATTAAAACGTTTTAAAACTTCGCTTCATTAGCAAAGCATTAAAATAAAATTTTCCGAGATGAAATGGGTACTAAAAGTCTGCTAATTTGCTTGTAACTCGTAGAGTAGGAAATAAATTTTACTTTGTAATAAATTCGACACTTGCTAAAGCGAATTCCGAGACGTGCTTGTATGAATGAATGAGCTGTCTGTTTTTTTCTACTTACGAAATATAAGTAAAGCATTGTCAAGATAAATTTAAGGATAATAAATATTTTGTAGATAACGGAAGAAAAAGGTTTCCACAAGAGAGACGACTTAAATTTCACGTAGATTAAAGTGATAACTACATTCATGTTATTGCGTACATTATGTGACTAAAGAATTGTCTAATGTGTAGAAAAAAATATAATATTACTTTAGCTTGCTTTATATCAGGTTGTGATATATAATAGACTGAGAACAAGGTTAAAATTAGCTTATCGTAGAAGACGACAGCTTTTATGTCGTTATTGTCCTCTGAACAGAAACCCATGGAATATGTCAAAGCTGCAGAAAATAACCTAAGAAAGGAGAAAGAGATTGTTTCAATCTTTTTTTTTACTCCCGGTTTATATTAATAAAAGCCACGAGCGAATGGTGTTTCCCCACAACAGCTACAACATCCGGGACACTGAACTAAGTTCACCTATGAAAAATTCTATATGGCGATAGTTTGTTCCATATTAGCCTAAGAGAAATATCGCGATTTTCCGACAAGCCGAATCATGCCTGTTAGTATTTAAAAAAAATTATATTTCAATAGAAAAAAAAAGAGATTCTAGTTTCTTTCCACTCGTTTCGATTGCTATGATAGCCTTTAAATAAAGCAAATGATTGTTTTTTGGACATCGTTAGGTTGTTTACAAAGCGAAATATCATAATGAAAAATGGCGACGGATAACGAAAATTATGTCATTTACATCCGTATGCTGCATGATATCAATTAACTGAATATTTCAGTATTTTTCACGAAACATGTATCGATGAGGATGAACATCAAGAGAATCTAGTGTATAGCAAATAATATATATATTTGAATATTTTTTTTATTTTTACAAAGGAAAATGAGGTGAAGCAATATAACAGCCTATGAAGTGGATATTAGAAATTTTAAGGGAAAACTAGACGGAGGTTAAAAATATTAATTCTTATTTTTATTATATAATGGTAATACGAAGACGACATAGGTCTACAATAAAGTTAGTCGACAGAAACGTCATTATTGGCTTATATGACGTGAAACTAATATTAAAAAGTATGTAATAGTTAATTATAAACTATTACATTAAAACTGTTTCACAAAAAATAAAGCAACATACTTATCAGATGAGTACGATGATGATGGCCGAGATGATTCCCGATATAGAATCGCAATTTATATTATAAGAATAGATAACATGTTTTATTTTATCGATTTATTATTTAAAACAAAATATCGACACCTTCAAATTTTACTTTTATTCTTACATTCACGTTTATCGACAGCACTGCGTAGCACTGAGTCGATCTCTACTACTCCCGCCCACGGGCTGTTAATGGCTCAGACTGTACGCACTAAAACAACTATATCACAGCAGTTTAGTTCAAATCGTGAAACGAAAAAAATCGATTTAGTAAAACCAATTGTTTTCTAACGTAAAAAAAATAAAAGAAAAACTTGACGGAGTTTTTCTAAAATGTCTCATGTGCTGCGAACGCAAAACTTCCTTAGATCCTCCCACCGTAGAGGTTAACATATTTTAGAAGGCTCTCTACAAATACATCGATGTACGACTATCACCATATAAAGCAACGCGTTACGTTTCTTATTATCAGTGTATATTTAACCCTTTGTGGACGTATTTTAGTTAATTAGATATTTAAGTTCGTCCAAAGAAAGTGTGCACTGATATTTAAACGTAAACTGTAAAAGGATATTCATTATTCCTTTCTGTGTTTAGGAAGACCAAATATAAAAATAGAAACGATAAAGTAGCGTTGTTAAAAGAGAGAAGACATACGCGGCGCAAGGATTTAAAAAAAAAGTTTGGCACAAACATAAGGTATATATGGAAAATTTATATTTTCATGAGGCAGCGCGCGCTTTTACACAATGTTTATAAAAAATTACAGCTTATCAAGAACTTCGTTCATATTTTAAAAGATCTTCATATTTTTCAGGAGTGTAATATGTATTTTGATCAAATAAATCATAAGGGACTGCTTTATAACACGGCGATCCCTCATACTTGTCCTTTAGTTCGATTCCGTGATTATTTATATTGTGGAGTTTGGATAGTTGTGAGGCTCTTTAGCACACGCATAGCCTTTTTTCCCACCTTTACAGAATTGTTGTTTTGCGAGAACATTTGAACAGATTAATCTGCTGATACGCAATATCTACGGTGTCACAAACTATTGTCGACAAGACTTGCGATTAAAACAACTATTTAATGGAAAATTACTGTTATTTATTTCGAATATGAACTATAAATAAGCCGTGCATATTAAGTTTCGCTGCGGAGCGCTTCTGAATTAACCCTTAACAGACCAACGGCGCTGTATGAGCCTCCATCGTTGTTTTAGTAACAGTAAAACATTTTAATTTTATTGTCACTTTTGTTGTTGTTATATTGTTATGTATGACATTACGCATGTTATTTCTGCATATATCTCCCGTACAAAAAAAAAACAGTTTAGATCTTGGGCAAGAATAATTAACTAGAAATTCTTCCCGGAACGTTAAGGGTTAATACATTGTTCTTTTCTATTTCTTTCTCTCTTAATTCTGACGTCACGGCTTCCGACTAAAAATCGTCTAAACAACCTAAACGAATCCGCTACATGCGACACAAGTTCAGTATTTTATTCAGAGTTAAACTGTAACTATATAGTATATTTAGTATAGCTATTATATATAAAAAGAAAAATCTAAAATATATACAAGCTTTAAGTATCTCTTAATATGGTTAAAACTACCAACTTGGAAAGTCAAATGATTATGCACATTTTAAAGAAAAATAATAGCAAACTTACATATACACGTACATTCAAAATCGCGTCAAGATCAAAATATGAACATGATATTTTCTAATAATAGGTTACGTTAGCTGGCATAGGGACCGGACGACGAAGAGGACCTTGCAGACTGCCATCGCGGAGGCGAAGGAGTCTGCAAGGTCCGAGATGCTGGCGGGGCT
>DWQX01006561.1:0-11192 GCA_018245475.1 Pharmacophagus antenor | reverse complement strand
AAAACGATTTGCTCTCACCCGACGCGGTTTTGGTGAGAACCTGTCATATATTTTCCATTCTTCCCTGCTCAACCCTGAAGTGGACTGGCAGAGAATAGCATTTGGCGTTAAGTTCGCATTACGTTCGAGATTGTGTGCATTCAAGTTTTAGATATATGAATAGATCATGTCGGCGGCGTGGGCGGCGTGGGCACGACACGCACGGACGCCCACCACGCTCATTAATACCAAAAACGGTCATGTCTAAAAGTTTGAACCGGCACCAGATCTGTCGTACACGAATGAACAGCGCGTGCGTGGCCGCCGTCCGCAGATGTCGCGGTGGTGGCGGTGGTGGTGGATGGCGGCGCTGGGCGCGCTGTGGGCGCGCGCGCACGCGCACGGCCGGCTGGTGGAGCCGCCGTCGCGCGCCTCCGCCTGGCGCTACGGCTTCGACACGCCGCACAACTACAACGACCACGAGCTGTACTGCGGCGGCTTCACGCGCCAGTGGCAGCGCAACGGCGGCCGCTGCGGCGTGTGCGGCGACCCGTGGGACGCGCCCGCGCCGCGCCCGCACGAGCTGGGCGGCCGCTTCGCGCGCGGCCTCATCGTGCGCCGCTACGCGCCCGGCGCCGCCGTCGTCGTGCGCGTCGAGCTCACCGCCAGCCACATGGGCTACTTCGAGTTCCGGCTGTGCGACCAGCCCGCCGCCACCACGCAGGACTGCCTCGACCGCCACCTGCTGCGGCTGGACGCGCAGAACGCGACCCGGTACTACCCCAAAGAAGGCAACAAGGTGTACGAGATGAAGTACCGGCTGCCGGAGGGGCTCGAGTGCGCGCACTGCGTGCTGCAGTGGAGGTACGTGGCGGGCAACAACTGGGGCACCTGCGACGACGGCACCGGCGCCGTGGGCTGCGGCCCGCAAGAGGAGTTCCGCGCGTGCGCGGACGTCGCGGTGGGCGGGCGCGTCGCCACCAGCACGCGCCGCCCACGCCCCGCCTACCCGCCGCCCGCCGGCAGCAG
Organism: Pharmacophagus antenor; assembly: GCA_018245475.1. Classification (NCBI taxonomy): domain Eukaryota; kingdom Metazoa; phylum Arthropoda; class Insecta; order Lepidoptera; family Papilionidae; genus Pharmacophagus; species Pharmacophagus antenor. The sequence goes on along the minus strand of DWQX01006561.1, from coordinate 10,184 downwards.
CCCGCCGGCGGCGCCGCCCGCGGGCCCCGCGCCCAGCGCCTGGTACGGGCTCGCCGTCGCCGTGGCCGCGCTGTTCGTCACCGCCGCGGCGCTGGCCGCCATCTACCTGTACTACTACAGGGGCGGCAGCAAGATAAAGAGACTGCTGAGGCGGAGCGCCGCGCCCGCCGCGCACGCCGCGCCCGTGCCGCCGCCGCGACACAGGCGGTCGTCGATCGCGCGGGACCCCGCGCCGGCCTCATCCTCGCCGAGGCCCACCTCCGACGCGGGCTTCGAGACTGTCGACCTGAGATCCAAGTGACGCCGCTCCGCGCTAGCAACGCCTCTGCCCCCACTGACCACTGCCCACTGCCCACTGCCCACTCGTGATAATTTAATGTTAAGTTTCCGGCACTCGACAATCACACGGTGTCTGTACGACTGTATGCCTGTCGCATGCCGAGTGCTACCGACGTCGCTGACCAGCTCGTTTGGCTCCGCCGTTCGCGGCGCCACGCGCCGTGGCCGCGGTCAGCACGGAGGTTTGCAATAACGTAAGGTATTAAAAATTTTAGTTCGGATGTTTGAAAATATATTTATGTTAAACAATAAACGAAATAAAGAACTGTAATTTTTTTTTTAACGCAAAGAGCAATAAATAAAGTTGACCGCGCGCCGCTCCAGGGGGCCCACCGCACCGCCCCCAACGCAACCCTCCCACAGAAGCACAAAGGGTGAGTCCGCCCGCGCCGCACCGGCCGACCGACTCAGCTGTGAGGTCACTCAGGCGGCGTCTGCCGCGTGTTCGTTCTCAGGAGGGTGCTAGTCTCCCGAACCCGGCGGGCCGCCGCTGTCAGCGCCAATCGGTCGCCATAACGTCGTCGCTGTTCCGACGGTCGTACCACACGTGAGAGCCGGAGGCATTCCCCGCGAACGAGATTCACCCTCTACGGCCTCATAGTCCTCAAGTCGAGGTCGAACGCTAGTCCAGAACTGATACGAAAGTTGCTTCAGATCGAACCCGGGCGCAACGTCGCCTCCTCTAAGGAGGCGTCCATCGCTTGTGCCACAAGTTTGTCGACTCCGCTGCGGAGACAAATGTTTCCAGCGTCATCGAGCGCAAGGTGCCGGGGCACCGCTGGCTTTTCTTCTTTGTATAAACGGGCAGCCGTATACGAAATTCGCGCGGCGCCAGAGGCTGTAGGCCATAACGTGACGCAGGAGAGGAGAGCCGAAGGGTCGCTTGCACTTGGACGAGTTCATTAGCACGAACAAAAACAATTTTACTCTAAAATCAATTTCGACAATTTGCTGAGGTCTAGCAACGCTATCACCACTTCATTGAACACTCGTCTTCCAATACTACCTCTACATAGAAAGATATTATTCAAGCGATGAAATATATGTGGGTTAATTAATCTAAATTATAAAATTTGTGTACGTTAATATTTCTATATTATGAATATTTTTTTGATTGCTAATAATAATGAAAAGTCATAGTAATGTAGTTAATCGATTATTAGGTTACGATTATTAAAGCATGCGAGCGCGTCAGAGTTCCGGTGTCCTCTCGCGCGGGCGCCGTGCAGTCGGCTAGTGAAATGTAAATACGTAGTACGCTACTCGGGTCTTTTATTTGCCATGTGTATGAGCCTCCGGAGAAATCATATAAAGATTACATTGTAATTCTTTAAAATTTCTATAATATATTAGTTTATAAATGGCTTGAGACCCGTTCATACGTAATAGTCTATATAATCTGCAATATAAGCTGTGAACTATGCATGATAAAAAATTAATCCTTAATGTGCAGTCTCACTAACCTGACGACATCGTTTCGTGGGAAGCAGAAACGTATAGCCGGCACTGCGTCCCACGGCAAAATTGATTTAACTTATATTTCAGAATCGCTTATATTTCATTTTAATTAAATATGGCTCATTATTTTATTAGGCCTACGTTTATTTCATAACAAAATTAGCGTAAAATACTCATAAATATCAATTCACTAAGGTCATACGGCTCTGTGACGTATACCACGTTATGTATTATCTATGGTAATATCTATTAAAAAGCATTTAACATTTTTTTATCCCTACACCTGCGTGTCTCAAGGAGCTCGCCATCAAATTCACCGACAACATGTCTCTAGGAGCAGTAATTCACGCTGCATTGCTGTATAGGTCAGTCAGTAAATCAGCCAAGACTGAATTTTACATGTATGTATATTTAAATAAATGGCTGTACACCTGTATGTATATAGTAAATAAAAGTGAAATATGTTATCGCATTTCAGGCTAACAATGCAGAAAAAAATCTTAATTAGTTATTTAGTTACTTAATTATTACTTAATTAGTAAAAAAAAGTATTTGAAAGGAACGCTTCATTAAATTCTATAAACTCTCCTAGAATGGAAATATGCGTATTGTATAATGTTCACTTCAAAAAGGAGTTTTTATGGCGTAATTCATATAAAATTAATTCACTAACTTTTAAAATAATAACACATAAAAATGTGCAACGCCTAGTATTTTATGAAAACTGCAACTTGTAAGAACTAATAAAAATACAAACAACGTATTTTTGTATTTTACTAACGAGTCTGTGATATAGCCAGTAGTGATATAATTTAAGTGTGTTATAGTTATTTCTCACCTATTATTTTACGACACTAGATGCCTTTACGTACCTGTTACGATAAAAGCGTATCGAGTCTAATCAGTGTCAGTCGGCACTCGACAAGCACAAAACAAACGTGTGCTGAAAAAATATAAAAAAAGACGTGAAACTGCATTTATTTATTGTTAAAAATATTTTTATATAATAATGGCGGTACGTCCGCAGCATGTGCACGACGGAGGTATCATAGAACGTCGCTTGCGGCCTATTTATGGTAAATAATCCTATTAACCTATCATCAACATTCACTAAAATATCATTACGATGATCTTATTTATGGAATTCCAGACTGGTTGGAGAATGGGGTGAATAAGAAAGCGCTGCAAGAAGCCGAGAAAGTATTGAAGAAAAGCCCCACCTTACAAGCGGCGCGCGCTTTAAAAGCTCTAGCGCTTTTAAGGTTAGGAAGAAAGCCTGAGGCGCAAGCGGTGTTGGATGCGCTGGCCGAGGAGACGCCCAGCGACGACACCACGCTCCAGGCCATGACCATCTCGTACAGGGAGGCGCAGCAGCGTGAGTGTGCTCAGACATGTTGTCTAAAGACAATCCGTACATTTCTCTATCTGAATACGTAACGTTCGTTTTTTACATGTAGTTGTTTTTGATTCAAATTTAAATAATACATCACCATACAAAAAGGTAAGAATATTGTACTTATGATTACTAAAGTTAATGATTACTCATAAGATATGAGCTACATTAGATGGATTTTTTTTCTTTTGGTTATGAGCTAACACTAGACCTCGATTCCACTCGATGTTAAGTGACAATGAGGCCGTAGATGGTGAAGCATGTTCGGCCATTGTCTTCTATAACAACTACACTTTGTTATACAATAAAAACCCTAATGCAATAGCTCCGGGCCTACTGTAGAGTTGTGTGACCTGCAGTACACAAGGTGTGTGCGCTGTACGAGGCGGCGGTGAAGGCGGAGCCCGGCAGCGAGGAGTTGCACTCGCACCTGTTCATGTCGTACGTGCGCGTGGGCGACCACCGCGCGCAGCAGCGCGCTGCCGTGGCGCTCTACAAGCTCGCTCCCAAGAACCCCTATTACTTCTGGGCGGCCATGAGCATCGTGCTGCAGGTTTCTGTCTAACGTAGCAATAACCACTCATTACCTAATAATTGATTACATCGTCTTAAAGCATTAAATTTAGTAACGATATTGCAACTTTGAAGCCACCTAGGTGTTGTATCCTAATAAACGACTAGAAAATTTGTCTGCTTACATTTTGAAATATCTTTTTTCGTTAGCCATCTATGATTATCACCTCCCAGTGATAGTGCTGTTGTTCGCAGGCAAAATCGACAGAAGATAATTCTAAGAGAGGCATCCTTCTTGCATTAGCTCAGCGAATGGTGGACAATTTCATAACTGAAAACAAAATGGAAGCAGAGCAAGAGGCCCGTTTGTATATCATGATACTGGAGTTGCAGGAGAAATGGGAGGACATACTAAAGTTCATAGAGGGAGAGGTGTACCCGCAGCTGGTGCCGGGCTCCACGGCGCAGGCCAGTATTCCGTATTTGAAGAAACTCGGCCAATGGAGAAGACTCAACTTGTTATGTAAAGATCTGCTCTGGGAAAACCTGGATCGATGGGACTACTACATGCCCTACTTTGACTCTGTATTTGAGCTAATGAAGGGAACGCATCTGGACGACAGTGTCATCGGTGCGGTTGACGACACCGCGGAGAAGTGCCACGAGTTTATTTGCTCATTGGTGGAAAGTATACCGTCCGGGCGGAGCATGAGGGGCCCGTACCTAGCCCGGTTGGAGCTTTGGAAGCGACTGTCGTCGGTCGGCGAGCCGGACGCGCTGCTGGGCAGCGGGGTGGCTCTGTGCGTGCAGTACTTGCGCGCCTTCGCCGCCAAGCCGTGCGCGGTGCCCGACCTGCGGCCCTACCTGCCCATGATCCCGCAGCAGGAGAGGGAGGCCCACTGCAGGGACTTTCTTACCTGTTTGGGGTTCGATGAGAACAGTGAGCCTGACAATGTAAGTACTTCACGTTCGGACCTTCTCCGTGAGACCCACCGGGCCCCATAGGACATCACCTCACTGACACACCGGTGCGATTCTTAAACCACCCGCTACGTATTTGGTCACAAACTGAAACTCCAAGTAATGGCGACGATGTAATAAAGAGTTTTTTTGTATTTCACGTAGTCAGCTTGGTACTATATTGATGCGCGCCGCGGTCGAGGCCGCGCCAACCGCTAACCGGCTCTGCCTTCAAATTGAGTCACCGCACCTAGGCGGCGGACGTGCAGCGGCACGTGTCGTGCGTGTGCGCGTGGCGCGCGTGCGCGGCGCCGCCGGGCGCGCCCGCGGCGCTGGCGCTCGCGCGCTCGCTGCGCGCCCAGCACCGGCGCTGCCTGCGCGCCGGCCTGCTCACGGCCACGGGCACCGAGCCGTGCGCCGCGGACGCGTACGCCGCGCTCGCCGCCCACCACTACTTCTACGCAGGTACGCCGCGCGGTCACCGCGCAGTCGCACGACCACTGGAGTGGCACTCATTCGCCGTGAAATAATCCTCCGCCGTGTCCCCGTCGTGCAGCGCTGCAGCAGCAGGACGCGGCGCCGCTGCTGGAGGCGGCGGGCGCGCTCGAGCTGGCGCTGCACCACTCGCCCGCCAACCTGCACCTCAAGCTGCTGCTACTCGCGCTCTACCACGTGCTGGGTGAGCGCGCCCGCCTCGCTTTCGCTCCGGCCGCACGGTTGCAGCGGAGCGTGGCCGCGGCCAGGCTTATGTTCGAATCCGTCGGGCTGTCTACCGAAACCATATCGTCCATTACGTCGTCATAATGACGTTGTCGTCGGGCCAGTCGCGTCAGCAGTGGCGGCACTGTTGCCGCGCTGGCGGTGTCGAGTGACGGGGCGGGTTCGAGGTAGTGTCAGCCCGTCACCGGCCGCGTCGGCCTGCGCTGACTAGCTGCGGCATGTGTCCTCAGGCGCGGGCTGGGCGGCGGAAGGCGCGTTCGCGCGGCTGGAGGCGAAGCACGTGCAGCTGGTGTCCCTGGGCTGGCTGCACGCGGCGCGGCTGCCCGCCTGCGCGCCCGCGCTCGCGCCGCCGCGCCTGACCGAAGCGCACGCCTTCTACCAGAACCACGCCAAGGACGTAAGTGGGCCACAAAAACGCCGGCGCCGCAGCCACGCGTCGCACGCAGCGCTGACGGCGGGCCCTGTTCGCAGAGCGCGGAGCACGTCACCTACGCGTACAAGTTCGGCACGTTCGAGAAGCTGGTGGAGCTGCAGGCGTGGCACGCGCGCCTCGAGGCGTGCGCGTGGGCGGCGCTGGCGGCCCGCGAGTGCGCGCTGCTGTCGCCGCAAGCCGCGCGCGCCCCGCACGCGCCGCGCGCGCTGCCCGACCGCCTCACGTGAGTGCGCCCCGCCGACGCGTGCAGTAGGGACCCGCCCGTGGCAGTACGGGCGGGTCCCGGACGTGAGCGATCGCCTTTGCAGGGACAACCGCGACCTGAGCGTCATTGTGAGCTGGGAGCCGCCGCAGTGCCGCGACGCCGGGCTGCGGCAGCGCACCTTCGAGCAGGAGACGGCCTATCTGCGCCTCAAGGAGGCGCTGCTCTGCGGCGTGTCGCTGTGCGCACAGGCGGCCGCCGCGCCGCACGACTCGCGCCTCCTCGAGCAGCTGGACACCTGCATAGACGCCTTCAGCGACGCCATGGACCGCTGCAAAGAGAAATACTGCGAAAGAGAGCCAATAAGCATATCCACGCCATTGCCTTCGAGAATTTTTGGTAAGATTTCTCTTCGACAAATACGCGGCACGTCGGCGGGTGTCCTGCTTGTTGTAATTAGCGCGTGACGGCGCAGCGCTGGTGCAGTCGCCGGCGGCGTACGGCGCGCTGTACGTGAGCGTGCTGCGCGTGGGGCGCGCGGTGTGCGCGCGCGCGGGCGGCGCGGCGTGCGGCGCGCCCGCGGCCGCGCTGTGCCGGGCGCTGCGGGCGGCGCGCGCGCGCCTGCCCGACGCCGCGCCCGCCACGCTCTGGGACATGCGCGACGCGCTCGAGCACCTCTCCAACTTCCTAGAGGTAACCATTGTCCGTAGCGCAGGCGAGCGGCGGTGGCGCCCAGTTGTGTAACGCAGGCACGACGTGTTGCAGTTCGCCGGCGTCGCGGCGCACGTGCTGGGCGTGTGCCGCGAGCTCGTCGCGCCCGCCAGCACGAAAAAGTCCAAGAAGAAGCCGAGCCAGTCGCCCGTGCAGCACGAGACCGCCCAGGTCCTGAACGAGTTGAACGAGGAGCTCGCCGACCTGCTGGTGTTCATGGTGAAGCACCTGGAGACGTGGCCCGAGTTCGAGCTGGAGGCGGGCGGCGCGGCGAGCGCGGCCGGCGCCGAGTACCGCTGCCCAGTCGCCGGCAAGCTGCGCAAGAGCTACGCGGACGCGCTGCGCCACGCGCGGGACTCGCTCGAGCTCAAAGTCAAGTGCCTGAGGGCGCTGCACTGAGCGCTGACCCTTGTGTTTGTGTACATACATATCTTGTAAATACTGTGTGTGTGTGTGTGCGCGCGCGCGCGTGCTGCACTACCCCCCGCCCTCCCTTCCCCCCGGGCGATCCATCGCGTACAGATTGGAGCGGAAATACTTTCAAGCAGTTGTGGTTGCAAGTGAAGGTGTGCGGACGCGGGCGTCGTGCCGTTGTTTGTTACTGGGTTGTAGTAATGGAAGTGGAACAGGACGCAGCGCGGCGCCGACTGCGCGGAGGGAGGTCGCGGTGCGCGCGGGAGCGCAGAGGGAGGCTGCTGAAGGACAAAAGGACAATCAAATTAAAATGACCCCGTCTAAGGACAACGGGCGGCGTGCGCGGACGTCAGCGCGGCGCGGGCCGGAGGTGACCTCGTGTTCGCATGAACAAAATTAATTAAATCTAGTCATCCCCAGTGGGGACCTCGCAGGAGTTCGTGGGGCGTACACTGCTGAGGACGTCACCGGCGTGCGCGTCAGTTGCGGGCGCTTGACGAGGCGCCTCGACCCCTTTGCCAAATCACGATCACGACAGCGGCGGCCGGGTACAGGAGCTCCCGAGCTTCGGCGGGCTACCTCTTTTCCCCTGAGGAAACGTAAACAGGAGAGCTGCAGGGGCCTGCGTAGGATTGTACTGCGGCCCGCCTACGGGGCAAGAAGGAACCCTTAACCACTCCTCTGAATGGAGACGATGTAGAAGACCATGTCTCTCTCATCCCCGTCTCCGTCAGTTAAGTTCCAATTACGATTTGCTTATTTCTCTTGACATGATTGCTGCGGCGCAGCGAGCCGGCGCCGCCGCTGCTTTTGCACCGCAATGAGCTCTTCCAACCCACGCCGCCGCGGCCACGTAAGACGGCGGCCCTTGAGTATCGCGCGTCCACCGGCCCACCTCCCGGCCCCGCGCGCCCCCGCTGCGGCGCGCACTTGCTGCCCGACCTTCTTCTCGAATCTCTGTTTATAACTGAGTAAAGCCTCACTTTGTTCAGCGCCGTGCTAGCGGGAGTTAGGAATGTATTGCCAACTGTCTCGTCGTGGCAACCCACGTACGACGTCATGCTGAAACGTGACCACGCGGCGCCGCGCGGTGGGGGCGGCGCCTGTGCACGTCCGCTAGCTTTGCAAGTAGGGAGGCCGGCCGGCGACGCCACCTCCGGCCGACGTCCGCCGCTGCGACGGACCAATCGACGTCGAACCGATACGATATTTTTTATATGTATACCTTCAAATACTATATATTACTAACAACACTGCAGTTTCATTTCGCCCGGCCCGGCCCCGCGCACGCCCCCTCCCCCCCCTCCTCTCACTTCGGCCGCGGACAGGTCTCAAATGAAACGACCCCGCTAACTTGATACATTTTATTTACAACACGAATATACAAACGCCGCCGCGCAGCCGACGCGGCGGCGCCAGGAATGCGGACAATGGAACGATGCGTTGGTGCAAGCCACACGTTGCACGCCGGCGTGCGCGCGCGGCCCGAGGTCCAATAAATATGCACACGGTTCACGTAATTGACTTGAAGTCCATAGCGTCACGTCACACACGCACGCACTGCGCCACGCGGCGGCGGCTCCCGCTCGCAGCCGCACCGCACTGCACTAGAACGTGTCACTGCTGTAAGCAAGGTCCGGGCGCTGCGCTCACAGCGTGTTGAACAAGTCGCGCGCGCCGTGCTTGGAGTACCGCCGGCACGAGCACTCGCTGAATCAGCTGCCGCTGGAACACGAGTAGAGGCTGTGGTTGGTGGCGGGCGTGGCGGCGTGGGGCAGGGGCGGGGCGTGCGCATGCGCTCACCTGCGCTCGTGCAGGGCGCGCCGGCGCGCCGTCTGCCGCTGGTGCTCGAACTCGAAGTCGTCCTCGGTGAGCGCGAGGCGCTGCATGTGGTGCAGCAGGTAGTCCTCCGCCAGCACGGCGGGCGGCGGGTGGCGCAGCAGCTCCAGCGTCTCGCAGAGCCCGCTCGCCCGCCGCCGCGCGCGAGCCGGACCCAGCGCGCCCGCCAGGATCACCAGCGCCGCCTTGAACAGCACCTGCGCACACGCACACCCACACGCGGTCACTGGCACGCGGCGCAGCGCGGTGCGTGCGGTACACGCGGCGCGGCGCGGCGCGGCCGTACCTTGACGCCTTCGCACAGGAAGCAGTCCCAGACGCGCAGCAGGCTGTCCCAGGGCAGCGTGCGCGTGAGCGCGCACAGGAACCACTCGGTGGCGTACAGCACGGGCTCCACCTTGTGGCGCAGCAGGTGGCGGTGCACCGCGGGCGCCGTGCGCCGCAGCAGCGCGTGCAGGATGTCGCCGTCGCGCTGCAGCACCTGCGCGGCGACCGACCCAATAGACTTGGCACTTTTAATCGCGGTGCATAGAGATAATGAAACTGAAGTGTTTTGGTTGAAGTTAGTGCGCGCGAAGGCGGCGGCATGCTGCAGTAGGTACGGTCGGGCGGGCGCACCTCGAGGCCGGGGTTGTAGTAGCCGCTGAGGTACTTGTCGCTGATGCTGACTAGGCACCAGAAGGCCTGCACGGCCGGCATGTGCATTAGCAGGAAGGCGGCCACGGGCGCCTGCGCCTGGAAGTACCCCACCTTCGGGTTCAGCACCGAGTACGCCTTCAGCACCGAGAACAGCTCCTGTTGCCTGCAACGGCGTCGCACGTCAACACAAACTGGTCAAGCTCTCGGCCCGAGCCGCCGGCGCGTCTCGCGGCGTGGCGTGGGTTCAGCAACATTATAAACATTTTCATTATTATTATTATTATTAGTAAACGCCGGCACTCGCAGAGCGTTGCGCGCGCGGCTTCGGCACTCACCCCAGGCCCTCCTCGCGTATGAACATTTCGTGATGCGGGAACTGGCGGTGCAGGTCCTTGCGGATGTCGTCCATGCACTTGGGGTCGCCGGGCGCGCGCAGCAGCTCCTCGTACTCGTGCGGGTGCTTCTCCAGCAGCAGCTGCCCGCCGCACAGGTACAGCCACGCCTTCGGGCGCACCGACGCGGGTATGCCTGCACACACGCGCGCGGTGAGCTGACTGTAACCC
>DWQX01006560.1:0-11195 GCA_018245475.1 Pharmacophagus antenor | reverse complement strand
AAATATAATATATACACATTATATTTATTTTAATTATATTTATTTACATTTTTGGTACAGTCGCGGACAGTACTATTGTTGCACGCGATTGTACTTTTAACCGTTTTACGTTGAAAATATGAAATGAAAATATTTCATAGCGGAACGCTTGAATTCTCAGGTGTCCAGGAGAGGCGACGAAGCGTTTGGCCCATATTGGAAAATTCCCAACGGCAAAATAATGTCATATTGAATCTCCTATACATTGCTAGAATGCATTAATTCTATTGCATTCAGATTGTTTGCTATGAAGGTCAATTAGAAGTTAACACCGCCTCTGCTAAATTGTAAAATTGTCGATTGTTCGCCTATTTGAGGGAATGTCTCATTTATATAATCAGATAATATTTTCAAAGGAATAGAAAGTATACATTATCGACAATGTTTCTATCATAGTAATAATTTCGTTGCTTTCATACTTACGAATAATTACGTAAATGTCGGCTTGTAGCACGGTGGGCCCGGGTTCGGTTCCCGGGCGACAGGGGTAATGGAATCTAGATAAAGGTAGAGCTTCTCGAACCCGCCTTACTTGTTACCACCGTCAATGGTCAATATAATAGGATTCCCTGTATTCCGACAGTCACACATGTGAGAGCCAGAAGTGTTCTGGACGACCACGATTCACCACCTACGACCTCGTTTTTAATTAACCTCAGATGAAATCCAGATCAAGTGTTAGCGCGTAAGCGATAAAAAAAAAACTCAAAATTCGCGACTTGCTGTAGTCATAAAAAAAAAAAACGGAAGAAACATTAACGTCAAGTATTAAAACAGTGCTGATAAAAAACAAACCGTCCCCTCTTCATCTCCTCATTAACCACGTCGGCACATGCGTTGCGCCTCCCCGCAAACATTAATGCCGCCTTATCCGTGCTCACAGATGGGTTTAAAGGCCATATCCGCGACGGATAGGTCGCTACGGGGTGTGGACGTAGTAAACGTCGCTTCGAATTACTAGTAACTGATTTGTTAACCTATCAAAATATTGCATAGAAACGAACACGCCTCTAAGACAATTGAATTGACAGTTAATTTTTTTTTAATTAAATTTATGCCGATGTAATATATTAATTTTTCATCAAATAAAAAAAGAAAAAATGTGCATAAATTAATAATTCACGCTTTGGTTTATACGAAAATAACGTATTTTTCGTTATATTATTTAATAATCAAAATCATTTTTTTTATTAACTTGTTATCAAAACATATTCCTTACACGCTGAAGTGACGATTAAAAATATTAATTAAAAATAAACGGCAAAGCGCGAGTCGGATCGCAAATCGAATGGTTCCGTACTATAAACGCCATTAAAGCCACTTCTGTTGTAATTATTTTTATTTAATTTAGTGGAAATAGTAAATACAAACGACGACTTGTTCCAATTTTCAACTTATTAAGATTCATGAAATAACTTCGGTGACGTATTATGATAATAATGGGTTTTAAGTAAAATGTTATTTCTCACCCAAAATTCATTATCTTTTCATCGTACAGACCAACGATAGCTTGTAGACCGAAAAAAAAAAAACTATTTGTTTTCGCATTCTTTCGCTCACGGCGATAACGAATGTTATGTAATGAAACCACTCAAATAGTTCAGTCTCTTTACTGGATCTTCACTTGACAATACTAAAATTCACACCGAATCACTCGCCACGAAAACGTTTTATATATACTTGCCGAAACCAATATGACTACTTTTATTTATAAGGAATTGGTAAATTAATCCATCAGCAAATTTTACAATAAATCTTATTAAAATATTTTTACTATTTACAATACAACCAAATAAAGATTTGATTTAAATTAAAACACAAAAACATAAAATATAGAACGTCGCTAGTCAAATGCGCAACTAACATGTTGAACATCTTTAACAATCGAGATTGTTTAACAAACTAAACCTTAAATTAATTAACATTTTGATCCTAATATTGTCAGAATCATTACAATAGTATGCAATACACACAACAGGTTACTTACAGGTTAATTAATGTAAGTTCTAATTTAATTATTGTTTTTTATCAAAGCATAAGATAGGGTTAAACTAGCGCAAACGCCCTTAAATGATAATGAATAAAAATAATTAAAAAAATAAAAATAATTTCAATGCCAACTACCCTCGCCAATGACACATTGGTTGAATACGTTATTTTAAAACATAATTAATTTATACTTCCTAGTCAGTTTTAAATATCTTAGCTTCAAGGTAACTTTTTATAGTGATACGAATTTCAATGGCACATTGCGCAAGACCGCGACGGCGTCACGAGCTCGTCGCCAGCCGGCGCGTACGCACGCGCGTACTTCTCATAAATAAAACACGAGGCGGCCACTTTCGTTACGACTCGCGACGTTGAAGATGTAGTGAAAACTAATCACTGTGTATTTATTATCTTCGCTGACACACGTCTACGGTGCATCGATAACCTTAAGCGAACTAATCTATTACTACGTCATCTATAAGTGACATTGTAATCTAGTAGAAATAATGTAATAGGAGTAATCATTTTTGAAATATCAATGGTGTTGTTTCAGTGTGTGTACATATAACTACTGAGTGAACTATTTCGTCTGAACCATGTTTATATGGGTGCTATTGTTTTTAGTGTCGATATTGGTTATAGTGAAAGTGTATCTGCAGTTGACATGTGGAATTTGTCGGTCGAACTTACACATGATTGGAAAAGTTGTGATTATAACAGGGGGCAGCAGTGGCATAGGATTAGAGACGGCTAAAAATTTAGCGGAGCGCGGTGCTAAGATAATTATCGCCTCCCGTAGCGTCCGTCGTGCAAGCGCGGCAATCACCAATATAATCGAACAAACCGGGAACACAAACATCCACCACAGACACTTAGATCTATCATCATTAAACTCTGTTCGGGAATTTTGTTCGGGTATACTAAAAACCGAGAGACGTTTAGACGTTCTTATCAACAATGCTGCCGCGGGCGGTCTTGGAAGTGGTAAAACTGAGGACGGCCTGCATAAAGGGATGCAAGTAAACTACTACGGAACATTTTTGCTAACGTGTCTGTTATTACCACTTTTAAAATCATCAGCGCCGAGCCGTATTATAAGCGTGTCGTCAGCCATGCATAAATACGGAGAAATGGATTTTGATAACTTGAATATGGAGAAATATTGGAGTGATCATTTGGTGTATGCGAATAGTAAACTCTTTCTCAACCTTATGACTGTAGAACTCAGTCGTAGATTAAGAGGGACTGAAGTTACAGTTAATTCTTTACATCCCGGGGTAACCGCTACTAGTGTGTATAGGGATATAAAAAATTCCACTGTCCGTATCTTAGTGAATAAGCTTGTTAATTTTTTAAATAAGGACCTTTGGCAGGCTTCACAGACTTCAGTTTACTTAGCTGTGTCGCCAGAGGCTGCCAACGTAAGTGGATGCTATTTTAGCGATTGCAGACTAAAAGAGCCGTCGGTTCAGTCACGTGACTTAGAACTCGCTAAGCGATTATGGATTGAGTCGGAAAATCTTGTAGATTTTAAATTACCTATAAAATAAACGAAATTGTGTTTTCATTTATTTCTAAATATTGTTTTTAATGGTGGATTATAAATAGCACTAATTAAATTTTTAAAATAAATTATAGAATTTTCTTGATAATTAGTTCACTAAATTTATAATAATAATGGTATAGTAATGAATTTTGAGAAAATGTGGCCTATTAAATTGTATAGAGTTTTCTTAGTAAAAACAAATTATTTATTTATATTTATTAAAGTCCTTAAATAAAACAAAAAAACAAAAAATCTATGCAGACGTGATAACACCAAGTTTTTATTAAGTCTAGGCTATGTTTATGTGGCGCAGAGATAAAGAAAAACAAAATACATTAATTTAAAGGTTTTGATCTCTAACCATACTTTGTTTCTTATGGTAAATGAAATAAGTAAAGATCTGGATCAAAATTAGAAATCAGATATACTGCGAAAATTTTGGAGATCTTACAATTTAAGATATTAAGATTTAATGACATTTTAATTATTTATTTGTAATATATATTAACAATTTAAATGTGACAGATAATTCAATTTTATTTGATTAAATTAAATAGTTTCAGTTTGACTCGAAGACAATAATATGAACCTGTTAAAAGGGCCAAAGCACTTTAAATTTTATAATATGAAGAGGATTACTTGGTTATATTTAAAGTTGTTGTATAATTTTTTAATCGTTAATAATGTTATTTCTGTCTTAGAAAAAAATGAGTTTTTTACATATTTGCAAACAATTGGAAATTTTATCTTTCAAATTAAAGTTTTTTATTATTACACATTCATTGTTTTGACAATCATGCTTACAAATGTGAAACGTATAACTGAATTTAAAATTTTGTATTAATTAAATGAATGTTATTTTTGGAAAACAACGAAAAGTCTAGCAAAGCATTCACGTGGTAGTAAGTAACTTTAAATTAACGAATTATATTTCGAAGTCGTACACAAAATAAAATAATAGATAAATAAGATATAATAATTAGATAATTCGCCGTTCTAGTAACAAACACAGTTGCTTAACTTATACCTTTACTTTACCGCTATACATTGTCTTCCCCAACAAAATTATATTTCGATACACTGACAAAAAACAGACGTTCGCGTACAAAATACAAAGTAACTTGTTAACCAGTTTTTAATTTTCTCCCTGTAGATTAGCTTAACTTATAATAGAACACTTTGTTTCAATACATATTTTTATTTATTTGAAAATATTACTATAAATTGTTTCACGTTTAGAATAGCGATAAGAAAACCCTTTGATATCACGTCGTTCGTTTATTTTTATAACCCGGAAACACGCTATTTTGTACTTAACCTGCAGTACTCTTAACCTTTGTTAGCCTGCTATAATTATTACAGCACCATTATTGTGTACTGTTCGATAATTGACGAATAAATTAAGATTTTCTATGAAAACAACTACGTCCATTGATATTATCGTATATAATAAACATGCCGATTGAGTCACTGTTTCTTTTAACCCAAAACCTTATTGTTAAATGCTTGTAGACATGTTAATGTTTCCGATTTATTAATAAATCAACTTTTAAAAGTTTTATTATTGCAAATATTAAATATTTGAAACAACAATTACATGAAGTTCTTAATAGTAAACACAATGTCATAAGCCGATCATTACTGCCATTATATATATGGTCCAGAAGACACTAAACATCGAGCTCTACGTATGTTTGTGTAGAAGAATATGCAGTGGTTTTTTTACACTCACAATTTGTAAATAAGTGATCTCTTTTCTTCAATGCAGCTATTTTATTTATTATATATACTTTTAAAAAGCTGTTATGAATTTGCTTTTATCGTGTCGTTCGTTGATTGACTGACAATATCTATTTTTAGATTACTTTTTTAATTTTTCAACCAAAAAACGATACGACAAGGTCCACAAACATTTTTGTATTCTCATACGAATAATGCATAAATTAGTGACATAAATCAAATTTCTCTAGAATCATTTTGGCCTTAGCTAATTTATGCGCACACGTTAATGTTAAATTGAAATAACTCCGCGGTCGAGGACGCTATCCGATTTATTTGTCGATTAATCCTTGCTTACGTAATTGGATTTTTTTTAATATTTCTTTGCATGTCATTTTATTAGTTATTCGAATTTTTGCTGTGACAGCAGGGGACCTAACGAAATTACGTGAACGATGCGATAACGTTCCTACTTTTTAAAAAATGTAAGTCTACGTGAGTGTTCCGCACATTAATGTATTAAAACTGTTAAAAATAAAAGTTTATGAAACTACGAAATATTAAAAGATTAAAACATGGGTGTGAGTTTAAAAGCCGAGTAGCTAGTGGGATTTTTTGCTAGTACATTCAACATTAATTGTGCGTTTATTGTGCGGTCTGTATTGTGCGATTTTTCTCTTTGATTCGGGTTACAAATTTCTGTATCAGTGATTTTGAACCTTTAAAAATATAGACTATTAAGTTATATAGAATTCCCGTTACCGGCAATTACATTTTCATCACTAAACCTGTAGTTCTTAAATCGCTACATAATCTTCGCTGAAGTTCGCCTTTACAACCGTAACCTATATCCACCAACGTTCGATTCCTCCGATTGATTTTATAAAACTACGAGTATTCTCCAAAGTACAGCACACATAATTTAGTTCCATTTTTAATGTATGTAATATTTTTTGTTAATTAGTGTTACAAACACAACAAAAACAAATTAATACAATGTATACGTTAATATTTTTTATAATTTTATTGTCTTCTTCGA
The DNA here is from genome assembly GCA_018245475.1 of Pharmacophagus antenor. Classification (NCBI taxonomy): domain Eukaryota; kingdom Metazoa; phylum Arthropoda; class Insecta; order Lepidoptera; family Papilionidae; genus Pharmacophagus; species Pharmacophagus antenor. The sequence continues at coordinate 4,863 of DWQX01006560.1, read as the reverse complement.
AAGTTCTTCCAGAAAGTATCCAAGTATATCAGTTTCATTTAATTATATATTCATTTGAATTATAATAGATCTTCAAATTTGCGCGTGCTCTACATCTCCTTCCAAGCCATCAACCCACCACAAACATTTTGTATTATTTTTGTATAACAAAAATTATAGACAAGATGATTAAAATAATCATTAGTGATGTCCATCCCGTAAGAATGTGGCACGCATAAGGATTTTTACACGAAATCACACTGAAATATATATTGATTCCATCTGTTACTTCAAGCAATTGTTATTTCAATTTCATGGTTCCTAATTAAGACATAATTGCGAAAATAATTAATTTTTAAAATTAATTTTAAACAGTCCAACATTAGATGTCCCCAAAAAAATGGTTTACAGAGACAAAATTAAAAATTATTTTATTTTCTCCTCCATTCATTAGGAAATATAAAATTTAAAATAAGCATTTAAAACAGAAATCGTATCTTTTAGTTTGTTTTCATTTAAAAATACCAAGCACCACTAATTAGCAAGATTAGCATGTCTCCATACACCGACTCGACGAGAATAAAATGAGTTAATAAAACTGCGAAAATATACAGATTTTTTTCGGAAAATTTCATTTATTTTATCATGAAAAAAACTACACACGTTTCACATTAAGTTTTTGCGAGATCCTTTATTTCCTTAATAGGTAAGAAAACTGAATTTCTTTTAAACTAAATTTATGAACGTTTACTAAGCTCTCAACAATTTTTACGCGGTTTTTATTCAAATTTGAGCTATACGAATATTCATATAATTTGTTATTGACTAAAGTGAATTTAAAATGAATAATGTTGATTGCACATACGTCTCAAGATTGAACGACACAGAAGATAAAGAGAAAGAGAAACTTTATAACGTAAGATTATTTATCAACACTAATTTTACGGATATTCTTATGCTCACATTTATGGATCTATTGTATAGGTAATTTTGTATTTATACATAAAAACATATTATATTTAAAAATATAAGTAATTATATAGATAGTAACATTTAAAAGGCTTGTGTTTATGAATTAAATATCTTATCCAAGGATGATTCATATACATGGCAGGATTTGTGTGTAACTCTACAAGCACCTAAAAATACCAAATGACTCAAATGTCTAACTCTAAACGTCTTAAAACATTTAAAAACCATTAAGTATGTAAAAAAGTCTATCCTATTTAGGTAATAATATGAAAAACGATTATTACACTTAGTGGTTTTTAAATATTTTTTTTGTGGCAAAATTGTCTTCAAAACGTAAGTGCTGTTTTTAAATTAAAAGCTTATCGCTCTTATACAAATTGTAATTAAGGGAAATGAGAGTTCCGAAAGAAAAAATAAATACCCTCCATATTTCGGCGGGGGATGGCATATTTTTCATATACGAGCTGACGGTAGGGTAGCTCCCGGTACTAATTAACACGATTAGCATACTCCTTTGCCAAGGCTTTTTTGGAATTTGAATTATTTATTTTGAATGGAATGAATTTTCTACACGTCATTATATGTTGTAATATTGTTACGATGTGTAAGAACATTTTGAACCTGATATTTTTCTAAATTAATTGAAGTAAAGAATGATTTAAAATAAAATATTTTACACTTTGAACAGGTAAATATGTACCTATACCCTTGTACTTGAAAATTTACAAGTTTTCCTTTCTTGTTGCGTAATTAACTAAAACACACTTCCGCGGAGTTAGGACAGACATCTATCCAATTAGAAACAAGCATATGAATCGATTGAAATGGGTACTCAATTTATGTTTCGATTATGTAATAACTAAAAATCTCCTATCCCTCCTTTAAAGTGCGGCTTAAATTACATTCAATTTATTCTGTTACTAAGATATACGTGATAGTATATCAGGTATATCTTAGTAACTTAGAAAGAAGCTAAAAAAGAAAGATCAAAAGAATGCATAAAATTATAATAAATATTTTGGCTTAGGCTAAACAGTTATTAGTAAATGCGATATCTGTAAGCGTTCAATAAATAAAAAGATAATGTTTTCAACACTGTGAAGTATAATTCAGGTTTTTGGTACGACATTTTTACTACACATTATCTATTATTAAGACGATTATTATAGCAAATTCTTTTAATATCTACTTATTTCATTGCTATATTACTCAAAAAACCGAAGGACGCTGAGGCTAAAATTGTAACATGTTATTTCAATAGTATCAAGTCCTTAACACGAGTTAATAATATCTTTCACCATTATTTTAGTCAGCAAGCTAACAAATACAAATTTCACTACAATGAAGTATTTACTTTAATCTTTGACCATTTGGTCAGAACCAAGATTTTCATTTATGGAATTAAATTATTAAAATGCGTTGCACTTCAAAAGAAATAAATATCTTTAAAATGTACATATGTCTATTTTATAGTATACACGCATATTGCTTACAAAGCCTTAGTATTAAATGTTTAGCATATTAAAATCATAGTGAACTTAGATATTAACATTTTTCTGGAGATTATTGTTATTTAGTTACTATATGAGGTAATTAATAATTTTACACATTTTGTACACTATTTATATGACACTTTTCTATACTGTACGAACTTTAATTTTAACTGGTTGAAAATTCTGTAGATGTATTCCTTAATCAACTAAGGAATTTAAATTAAACATTTGCCATTTTTAATTTAAGAGATATAAAAAGTTTATTTCTCTTTTAAGAATTATAACGAGGGCGTAAAGGCCTGGAAAGAAGAACAAAATTGATGTTGATCATTTTTCAGTGAAGGACGGCGGGAATTTTTTTCATGCACGAACTGGGACCACTTGCGGCGCTAATTAACAATATCAGCTTACACTTTTCATGCACTTCCTTATATACATCACGAAGTTTTCATAATTTTTTAAGAAGAAAACCACATATCATCATCATAATTAAAAAAAAAAGAAGAGAATCATTAATTTTGTATAAAAAAATTATAAACAATAAGTTATAATCTATAGCTGAAAAAATAACTGGAATAAAAAAGCCGTTTTAAGTTATGCTGCACGTTTGTAATTCATACACTTAATAAGGACAACGAGAGGTGTCCCTATTTAGTGCATGCCTTTTTAACTCCGTAAGCTGAGTAGGTTGCTTGTTTTCAGTGAGGTACAATGCAGTACGGGTAGTAGCAAATGCATTAGGTCAAGTTGTGCTTATATACGTGATTTTTAAAATGTATTTAATAATCTATCAGAAAATGAATCTCTTCAACTTTTAATTTTTTATAGAAGGTATTAATCAGGCTTCTAATTAATCAAATGTAACTACTTTTTCCGGTAATAAATCAAAGAATTAAAAAATAAATTATTAATGGGGGAGAATATCCCCCTGTTTACCTCATGATAGATCAACCCCGTTATATAATCTATACAACAGTTTATATATATTGTTCGAATTGTATACAATTTTTATTACATAAACGTTAAGTCAACAAAGGGCAAATTTATAAAAATAAATAATTACGAAATGTTTCTATAGAATATTCATAATACGCGAGAATTAAAATATTGACTATTTATAAAATATTTATTAAATTCAGCATAATTGAGCCAGAGCAGGTTAAGGATTATAGTATGGAAACTAAGCGAATCTGATTAAAGTTTTCTCGGGCAATTACAAAGTTCAGAAATGAACGGATATTGTTATATGTGACGGATAAATTTAACTAAATTGAACGTTATTGAAACAGCTTAAGGTATAATTTAGAATGATTTACTTCGGAATAATTTAGTACCCTATAATCAATTACCATACGCGTTACATCGATTATTGATTCATGTAGTTCGATAAAGTTTGAAATTACGAGGCTTTGCAATGAATACGTAAACATGTTCGTTATATCTAGCTTATTTGTGATATAAAACACTTTATTTAACGAAGCTTCAAGATGAGCGGGATAGTCTTCTGATGAATGTTAAGCTATATATCAGCTCATAATAATGGCTCAATAAACGGTTAACATGTTAATTCAACGCTGTATAATCGTTGCTTTGTCATATATAATGTTACTAGCTACAACATTTCAAATTGGAGCACAATAATAATGGAATACTGTTTCTGGGGTTAGAAATAGGCGCCATGGTAGTAATAAACTTATAACAAACGATTTCTGTCAAGACAGGATCATCAGCAAAATTAATAATGGCAAAAAGTAAACTGTACATAGATCTTTCATTTCTAATACAGTAATATTAAGGGTGTAAATAAAACTTTTTCGTTATTTGCTCGTATCGCAGTAGCGAGATTTATTAGCTCTACGCAGTCTGGCAGCGAATGGCAGACTTCACTAATTAACAAGATTTGTTAGTTCGTTTAAAACGGACTTTTCAATTGAAAGAACAAGGGTTTCATATTGCGTTTATCCTCTTTTACACTTAAAATATATAATAAAAAAATTGTAATGTTTTTTTAATCATTATGGTCTAGCACTTTATATCGATATTGCCTAATATTACGTGTCAATGAGGTAGTAAATGGTGAAGCGTATTAACCCAGAATATTTTTGGCTCTCACATATTTAATTGCTGAAATACAGCAATGCTGTAATAGAGGCATATTCTCATTTAGTTCAGTAGCAAGCCAAGTCGGTTTGAAAAATCCTACTACAGACTCTACTATACCGTACCTTAACGTTATTTAAGCAAAAAGTTTACTACCAAATCACGTTGCTCTCACAATATACACTGCGTTGTACGTCGTAGTGCCGAAGAAAAGATGTTGTCAAACTGTGTAGTACCAACAATCAAACATGGTGGAGGCTCTATTATGGTCTGGGGATGTTTCTCTGGCTATGGGACTGGAGATTTGGTTAAAATTGAA
>DWQX01006559.1:0-11195 GCA_018245475.1 Pharmacophagus antenor | reverse complement strand
CCCCCGCCCCCACCTCACCGCCGCTTGACAAAACGCATTAATGGCGTCATCGCGGACCGGGGTGAAAGTCGGCGACTTTCCATTGGCCGACACCGAACCCCCTTGTGAGAGTGCCATCCGGGGGTTGGAGGGCTACGTGCCCACGGCCGTTGATTATTTCTATCACAATGGCACGACGGCGCCGGCGGTGGGGCGAGTGGCGTTCTAGACGTCGATTGTGCGCGGGGGGGTTCGATTCCGGTTGCAATGCGAAACTAGTATTTGTTGCCCCCGTTGCTAATTCACTATTATTGTTATAATATTATGCGACTGTTGTCCCTCTGGTTCCATTTCACGTGAGTGGCGTAGTGTTGGTTGGTTTTCCCGCACCTGGCTAGCACCCTTGATGTCAACCTGCTTCTACAACGAATTACTAACAATTCGAACAAAAACGTTTACTTGTATGCCTTTAATTACACTCACAAACTTTAAAAAAAAATCCACTACATTATCTGTCCTCGTTCTCTCACGCAATGTATACGAGTATGGCTGCTTCACCACTTTTCGAAATCATAACAACAACCATACCCATGCGCAAAGTCTTTAAAATCAATAATATCAGTGAATCAACCGAGCTATGCTAAGGGATAAGAACCGAATCGAAGAAATTCGACGGAGAACAAAAGTGGTCGATATAGCTCTTAAAGTCAGCAAATTGAAGTGGCAGCGGGCCGGCCACGTTTGCCAAGTCCACCGATTGCAGATGGGGGAGGAAAGTCTTGGAGTGGAGGCCGCGCAAAGGACAAAGGAGTGTAAGGCGTCCTCCCACCAGACGGACTGAACGGCTGGAAGCGACTGGATGAGGGAAGCAGAGCACCACATATGGTAGAAGGCATTGGGAATGGCCTATGTCCAGCGGTGGGCTGACAATGATGACGACGAACCAATACCTACACTGAAAATATATAATATAATATGTAAATTTACCGATATTAATTAAAAGACAGAACAATGTTGCCACAGACTGTATAAAAAATAAAAATGTCAAACGCATATCAGTATACGGGACTTTTTATCTACGGTCGGTCCGTCAAAATGACGAGTCAGGTAAATCTAGTGCAGGGATCCCCAAACTATTTTGGACAAGTGACCCCTTTCCCAAAATGAACTGTTATCACAGACCCCTATGGCCAAATTATCTACTATTAAGATCAACCCCCTGATTCACAATGGTCCGCTAACTTAAAACATCTGCTATAATGTTATTTTTTATTCTGACTTAGCTCAATAGAAGCAGCACTTAGCGAATCCCTGATCTAGTGTTGAGGTAGTGAATGTATCGTCGGTGTAGTGACCTCCTGATGAGGCATTAACGTGACCCGCCGGTGGGTCACGCCGGCGTGAACGTGTTAAGCGAGAGGTTTAACGGGAGTATTTAAGAGAGGAATTCGTTGAAGTTCACGACATGAAATTAAATAAGTCAATTGTTTTTCAAAGAGATAATACATAAAAAATCTTTTTATACTTTCGCCTCTTATCAGTTACAAGTTCGATGGATTGATGATAGGTTTCGCGTCATACCATCTAATCATTTCATTGACCAATCAAAAGTTTCCCAATAAGTGAGAATGTTCACTTAACGATAGCGAACAATGAAAACTAACTTAGATACAAATTGTGATAAGTTGGAGACTTAAGAAAACGTAACAACTTTCAGTTCTTCATCGCTTTTACTAATGAAGAATAAAAACTTAAGATTAGCTTTTGTGATAAGTTTAACCTAATATGAACATGAAAGTAATTTAAAGAAATATACGTTTCATGTTAAAAAATAATATCTTTTCTTTTCCAAAAGAATTTTCAACTGATATATAATATGAAATAATTCATAATATGTCTTTGATATAATAATACATATTTGATGTAATGCCACAGTTATTAGTTAATATTTGCGTTAGTTGTTCCTTTGAACAGATTATAATAATAATAAAGATTTTATCAAACATTAAAACATATAAATAACATATAATAGTATACTGTAGCCATTACTTAATTTATATCTGTTTGTCCGAGTTGCAGAAAGAGCTCTTCCAATCAGAATCTAGCATGCAGACCAAACCCGAGCACACATTTTCATCCACATAAAAAAAAATTAATGGATGACGTAATCGATTATGATTGATTAACTTTAATGCACTATATTGCATAAATAAGGTGTGCAAGGCTTTCAGGCTTGTATGGGAGTACCATCATTGTGTTCAACATCTTCGACGCGTATCTGATCTTCCTCTTTCTAGACCTCACAGCGTCTGTGCTTAAAGAAGGTCAAGTTCAGAGTAAATGTTGATTAATATCCTTGAAATAAAATTGTAACTGTATAAAAATTACGTACACTATTCTATTAATACAATATTATGTATAAGTATGATGAGCATTGTGACTTATAAAATGCATCCGCATCCGTAATTTGCAGTAAGTAATAAAACACAACCGAAAAACATCGAGCTATACCACAAAAGACTTCATTCACATGACAATAATTGACATTTGCAAAATCTAGTTCCGACGATTTTTAATTTTCAACAAAACTAAAGTAGAGTTCAAAATCGTATGACTATATCATGTGTCAAATCGCCCAATGAAGGATGTTACTAATTTGAACTTTATCATGCGAGGAATAAGGAATACAAATTTCAGTTTGCGAGTTCGAATTTTGAATCTCGGTACGTTGCAAAAACCGCCACGCGTTCGGTCACCGAACTCGTTGCGCCTGTGCGCGCGCGTGACTTTACGAATCGCTTTCTATGTGTGCATGCGACTGCTCTTGTGAATACCGAGCTGCCAGACGTGTAGTGACGAGTAGCTACATCTGTGTGCGTGCACCCCTACGATGGCTTTGCATTTGTAGTGTGCAGTAGACGTGTCGCGATTTCTTTTGTAGGAGTGTGCGAAAATATACATACAGCGTGTGCGAATGTAATATAATACTGATTTTTGATCTCTCATGTTCTCTCTCTTCATTGTTCAATCTTTCTCTTATACATTATCACATATTTTTAAATTTAATTTTGATAAATTATTATATAATTTGTTTCAATTTTTTTTAACATGGTAATAAATTAAATGATATGTTTGTGTTTTTATTCCGCCTTAAATTGTTAACATTTTTTCACTTAAATATTAATACAATTTTCCTATTCCCCAGTGACGCTTGTCGTCTATAAATGAATTTACTTTGATCTTTTTTATAACTAGTCGTTACAAGAATTCCTTTCTACACATCATGAACATTCAATAAACTCATTCAGAATAATTTTTGGATCAATCTAGAATTATTTTCTAATAAGTGTAACATGTCTGATAAGATTTATTTTTGTAATCAGTCTGATTGAATTTTCTCTAGTTAAATTGCAATGAAATCTACAATAACGGTGAAACAAATTAGTCTAGATTTTCTTATAAATGAACATAATTTTACGTGTCTAGACTTGTAACGTATTCGAAGTACCGAAACTATTTAGTTTTTGGCTTTTGCCCATTTATTTTATATTTATGTTGGTTACGATGGCTTCTCGCCTATTCAATCAATTTCGGTATATTAAAATACATTACTTATATTATGACTATTACCTAAAACATGATTAGAGTCACATAAGTCAGTTGCAATTTTATCTATTCCAGGTGCCGTTGCATTTCGGCGTCGTGCTCCCGAATTCGACGACGACACTCTGTCACCGAAGGTGAGTTAATGTAATATCAATTCTATTATGACTGAAGGAGAGCGGAGGTTCCGCATTCTATACCCGGGCCACAAATGTAGTGTAGCCTTAACGGTGATTCTGCTGTATTAATTGAAGTCAGAGGCTCGCCCATATCCGATTAAATTTAAATCAATGTTTGTATTTATCGTTACACATTAATATACTAAATTTATACATAAGAACTTACATTAGCACTATTTGTTACATATATGTGTATATTTTGCAAGTAAATTAGTAATATTTGTTAAATACACGAACACTCACTTAACATCAAAGCCATGTACTGTTCTGTACACATAAAAATTAGTAAATCAAGTTTTCTTTCAAAGTTTTCTTCTTATTTATCCAATAATCTTTTAAGATTTATATTCATATTGGATATGGATTAAATTCATAAATAAAATGAACCAGACATAAGTATATTTGAGTAATGCATTTCGTCAAGCGATATTACTCTGATTCCGTTTAAAATCCACAATGACGTTAAGTCGGCCAAATAAATCAGCATGTATAGTGTTACACGTCGTGAATTGCGCGTGTGTGCGTTGTCTGCGCGTCCCCGCAGCTGTGTGCGCGGTCTGCTCGTGCCTATACGCGCGCACAATGCGTCTGTGTGCACCGTCTGGCCCATCTTCGGTGTGTGCGTGCACGATTTCAACATTCAGGCCTGGGGAAAGACACTGTATTATTATTGGACTCAAAAATACTGGCCGAGATTCGGAATTTTCAAAAAATAAAAATATTTAAATTCTGTCAGTTTCGAAGTGTTATTACTTACTTTTAACCCTCCATTATTTTATGGGTTTATGATTTTTCGACGATTTTTAATTGTTCAATAATATTTTAAAGTTAACTTTTATTCGAATTTCTTTTTTATTCCATGATACAAATGTATTTGACACTCTTTTTGAGTTAGTTTTGAAGATATACTATTATATGATTGGGGCTATTTAGGTTCAAAATATACTGGTTATGAGATTTAATACTTCTTTTTGGGATTTTTGGTCATGTATGCACAAATCAGAATTACCTTTTCCCAGCATTACAAAACCACCAGCCACCTCTAATATTTATTATTAACAATACATGGAATATAAATATTTATATGTTAGATCGACCAGTTCGTATTGGATCAAACCATCATCTATAATGATACTTCAATACTAGCAAGTTAGTTATCTTTACAGATGAAGAATACGATTTGTTTAAAACTTCATGGTTTTAAATACCTTCACTAAACACGTTTAGGCTTTGACCGCCTGACCTAATTCGCAAAGGCTAGTGTGCTATATCACCGTAGACTTTTTTTTTACTGATTTTTAACTTAGTGTCGCTGCGGTTTGATTAGGTCCTGGATTCGATTCTCGAGCCACACGACTAGTGGAGTTTTGGTTGTAGTAGAGGTTTTTTTTTAGCTTGCCTTGCCGCCATTATCAATGTCATTCTGTCATTATAATAGTCTTCAATTCGGCATACACGTGAGATCAAGAATATTTTGAGCAAGCACAATAATTAACTTTTAAAGTCAATTAATATCAGGTGGAATAGTGGTCACATACTAACTCGTCAAGTATTGATAAAAAACACGAATTATAACTTGTACACACTAAGTTAATTACTTATTTAAGATATTTATTCTAATAACACTCAAGTTCAAGCTTAAGTGTACGGAGTATATGGTAATAAGATTTTTTTGCGCCAATTAACCAGTTAGATAGTGAGAATTTGATTTAATGGTAGAATTTTTTTATGATTTAATTTAAAATTGATTCACGCATTAGAATAACTATATGTAATAAACAATATTTAAAAAAAAACTTATACAAGAAATCAAAAATTGTCAAAAAAAAGTTTTTTTACTAACGAAAAAAAATGAAAGAAATTCTGTTTTTTTTTTTATCTACAGTCTTCATATCATTTGAACAATACACACCTATACAGTTAATCTATAAATATCTTTAAAAAATTACCATTATTATAATTATATATATATTATCATTTTACCATTGAATTGACAATATTTTATTAGTATATATATTAAAAATGTCTTAATGTTACCATGTTATAAGATCGTATAATTAAAAAATATATAATATATTTATTGCTTAGTTGCATATGCATGATGCAATAAATATTCAATCCCATGACACTCGCTAGACGGGATTAGATGCCCGGCATCCAGACAATGTCTGGACACGATAAAGTCGCATCCATTTAAAGTTCTACAAACTCGAAGATCGTTTAACATAAATCCTAACTTTTTTTTTAATCTGTGCGAAATAAATAAAATGAATACGTTTAACCCATTGATTTTCCAACTACGAGTTATCTCGTAGCGGACGCTGCAAGTTTACATTGACACGTTGAACGCAATGGGGGTCACCGGTGACCGGCACCTGTAGATAGCCGTCGTTTAAAAAAGTTGTTTTAATGTCAACGCGAATCAGCTGTTCATTATTAACATTGTTAATGTAATGGTGAGAGGTAAGCTCTGGTATAATGCGCTCATATACAAAATAAAGTATATTTATACAGGAAATATCATTATTTATCGTATAATACGATATTCATCAAGTCAAATTCGCTGCGTTCAACGCGTTAACTGGAATTGGTCATTCTATTCAAGAATTATTAGAGGAATATATGGAGGATGAACGAAACATGTATATATATAGTGTAGAGAAAATATTAATTAACAATTTTTATTGTTAAAATAATGATTTAGATCGTAACATCATGTATCACTAAAATAAAACCGCGGCGCCCGCGACAGCGCGCCGAATGTGCGTGGCAGTCGATAGGTTGAACATACGAGTACACTTTGGTGGGAAACTTTGACAGTGGTATTGTGATTAGCCACTTTCCTTATCATATAGAGTTACCGGGCTTGATTTTAGTGATGGGGTCGGAATGGTGGTAGCATTAGCTTTAACCCTCAACGTCAAACTGTCACCATAACGGCATTGTCGTGTTCCCGCAGTTATGCGTGTTTAGAAATATAGTATGCCGTGCGAGCACACTTAACATTTAATTAATACTTAACATTAATTTCACTCGATGTTAAATGACAATGAGGCCGTAGATGATTAAGCGTCCTCGCTGAGAATACTTTCGTTCGTCCTATGTATGACTACGAGAACTCAGAAATGCAGTTATGTCCATAAATTAACATTGAAGGTGGTAGCTAACCAGAAGGGTTCCAAAAACTTTACCACCATCCAGACTAATATTACTAGGGAAATTGAACCCGGCAGCAAAGCAATGCACCACGAAGGCAGTCGACGCTTCGTTATCTTCCGCTTTATTGTCATTTAACATCACGTGAAATTGAATTCAAATGTATACCAACAATGCGTGCATTTAGTAGGAATACATCTTCATAATTAGAATTTATAATACGGTGTAATTTTTTAACACTTCCGTAACCGTGGTCTGTTAAAGACCGTGAGAGTTGATAAATATATATTATTTATAAGCATGTGATATTTTAGATGTATTTTTATCTAAAATATGGTAATATATTTACGTATCACTTGATTGAACTCTAGTCTACGCCGCAGAATTGGTTTCAGCGCCATCTATGTTATCACATTGGTACTTTAGATTTTTAATCCGACTGTTCCTCCTTTGGATTAACACGAAAGACGTTAACTCTGAATAGGGCATAAATGAATCCCGAGTTAAGCAAAACATTGTAACGCTCAATCAATTTATCGTTCCGATTAAGAAATGAATTAACCGAGTAAACACCGTCCGGATTTAATGCGGCTGCAGTTCCGCCGGTTCGTTGACCCCATGCCGTCGGGGTTGGCAAGCGTCTGGCAAATACGCGAACTGTCTCTTAACAAATAACTGTCATAATTTAAAACTCACATTACACTGATTAACCTATTCAGGGACAATTTTCAATGAACAAAAGGGAAATATAAGTAAAATTTTAAAAATCCAGTAAAAGCTATTGATTTTATTTTCATCGGTGTTCAAGTCAAGGAAGGTAAAGAAGTTTTAAAATATAATGTGTTAAAGATTCTCATCTATGTATTAATGTCAATTAACTGTAAATGCAAAACTGAACGTCCACGTGTGTGGCCAAGGGTGTGAAGAGGTTAGGGGTAAAAAGTGACCGATTTAATTTATTACCCTCAACGTTAACCTACCGCCATAACAGCACTCTTGTGCTCCGGCGGTCATACATATGAGAGCTAGAAATATTCTAGACGAACACGCATTAATAATGTATAAATATAATACCATCTACCTCATTGTCATCTAACATCAGTTTGAGTCAAGGTTATGTTAACCCAAAAAAATATTTTACCGCCTGTCTAGCTACCACCATTCATATCAATCTGTCGCCATAAATGCGTCGCGCGTTCCGGCGGTCGCACGTGTGAGGGATGTGTTGCGCACATTTCCACCACTTAACGTAAGCGGTTATCAATGATTTAACCTCTTTTCCAATGGCGAAAACTTGTGTATAGGCATTCTTTCGTTTTTATATTACGTTAACGTTGATTTCTTGATTAGCCGATAGTTTTCGTTTATAAATAAATATTAATTGTCACTTGACATTTCTCATCAAATGTTAACTCATAAGCGACAAAAAAATACATCCATTGTAACTTTAGGATTTCGTAACAAGAAAGAACGAACGGAGAGATTTTGAGATAGGTGTACGGCATGATAAAGACTAGCGTCATTTATGAATTGACCATATTGTGGAGAAATGTGCGTACCATAATCACGATTTTACGATAAATTATTTGCATATATGTATATATATATATATATATATTCGAATGGATCTATATATATTGTAATGCCAGATCTCGTAGCATTACGCCACTGTAGTGTTTATAGGTAACAATCGAAAAGATAATTATAATTACAATTGTGTTATAGTGCTGATCCATTCGAATACCGCGACCTGAAACCCGGTATTTAGTAATAAAGGAACGACCAGAGAGGGAGAGAGATAGAGAGAGAAAGAAATGTTAGCTTAAAATTTTACTTAATATATATAAATCTTGTGCTAGTTAGACTGACAAGTTCAAAAAACTCTGCCACCATTCAAACTTCACTTCTAATTAGGCCCCGGATTCGAACCCCGGACCTCCGTGTTGTACGGAAAGCTGTAAATCACTGCACCAAGGAGGCAGTCGAAAATGGAAAGTCACTTAACATCAAATGAAATCGAGGCTTACTGTTAAATTATAACGGATAAAAAAAAACATGTTTACCGCCTGGCTAGCTATCAACCTGAATGTCTCATTGTCACTTAATATCAGACGTAATATAGGTTTAGGTTCGGATAAAAACCTGTTGCTTAATACCAACTTAAATGTAAAATATGTAGAAATAAAGGATTAAATGAAACAAAAAAAGAATTAAAACAAATATACCCCACAATGAGGGTAAGCTACTCAAAAACGTTCCAATGCTTCAAGTGTCTAGTTCACATTTCGTTCGCACAACGATAGAGCTAAAATCGGTCCTATGCACCAGTGGATACGGATGAATTTGTGATGGCGCTTGTAAAAAATTTCAGCAATCCTACCTCGTGCTTCCAACATTATGACAGTTGGCCACGGGCCCTCGTGGAGTGATGGTGTGTTGCGTGGTCTTATCGCGACCCGCGTTCCTCGCTTACTGTTTACGTATTTAAAAATTATGAAAAAAAATTAATATGACAGTGTAAAAGAATATTTCGTGTTGTGATTAAATTTTTATTTTATTGTTATATGTGTGAATAAAACTGTTACAGTATGAAAATTGTAAGTACATCCCTCATTATCTACCGCATTTAATGTTCAATTTTTTTTTCTATTTTGGATAGATGTGAGTTGCCTTAATGGTTTTTATATTATTACACTCTTAAGTATTCGATTTATAATAGATTTTTTTTAATTATTTCGTCATACGACCCTAGTATTAAGTTCTATATCGAACAATTCTTCATTGAGAACGAGATATTATCTGTGGTGTTCGAACTTCTAGATTTAACACTTTGACGTCCACACACGTACGGTGACACAGCAGTGATGTCGTTTTGTTACGAGTGAAAGGTAACAGATGAACAGATCCTTTACTGTCTTTAAGGCCGAAAACGATCAAAAACACCTTCTTTTGTGCCTCTCATTTTTGTTATTATATAGAACTTAAACGTTTAAATGTTTTTTTTTTTGTTTATTACACTAAAGAACCCATATTTTATTTGTTTACTAAAAAATCGTAAAAATTTTTCTGAAAAATTCACCTCACTTTTGTGGCTAGAGATCGCTACATCTATCTACATACTGTCACATAACAACGATTGATGTAAAGTGTTAGCTTATATTCGATAAAAAAAACCACAACTTACCGATTTTAAAGGTAATGTAGTTAGTTAAATAATTAATATCACTAGAATTTACATATTTTTTCTTATTCTGGCCACTGCAATTACGTATTTTAAGAATTATTACAGTACTATTTTAGCACAACATAAGAATATCGTTCTTGTTGCGACGGTATGTTTAAAATTAAAACGGAAAACAAAAGTTATTATCGAACCCCACCCTAGGTTGACGTGGAGTGGCGTTTACCGCTCCCCCAGAGGTTTAATCCCACTTAACTCTTTCTGAAACACCCACACAGTCATTTGCAATATTCTAAGAAACCATTAATAGTCATAACGTAATGTACTTTCTAGAACATTTAATTTCATTATTGATGAAATAAAACTTAAATATCTTTCAAAGACAGACAGGTCGTTGTCCTTTCGAGATTGTTCGTTTGTTTTTTTTTTTTCAATTTAAAAATAAAATGGCTAATAAGTTGAATATACTTTATTTACTGAGTAAACAATGACAAGCAACCTTAATGTCTCTGAATAGATTTGAGCTGTGGAGTCTGGATAGCTGGTTAGTTTTTTTTTTTCAATAGAAGTGAGTTACGGCTGACACGATTTCACGCGATATCAAGTGACAACGGAACCTTAGATTACATTGACAGATCGCCTATAATACTGGCTTTTACATTTATGACTACTGGAACACAGCAACGCTTTATAGCGGCAGGTTGTAGCTACCTACCACCACCATCCAATTCCACTAATGTAAACCGGGAATCGAAACTAGAACCTCCTTGTTACAAGGCTGTAAGAAACCACAGAGGCATCTAAAACCGGGCTGGCTAACACCCTGTCTGTCTGACGCTATAACAGCATTGCGTGTATATATAAATATTTTGGGCAAGCCAACATTCTCACTTAACTTATTATGAAATATATGTAAAACGTTAAACCTTAATAGACGGTGGTAGGTAAATAGCTTAACTTAAAATTTTAAAACCTTTAACTTGGGTAACTTAGCAACTTTAGGGCAAGTATTCTGTCACATTGAAAACATCAGTGGAATGTTCGATCTTTACATCAGTATTTTGTAGAAGTCGCTGTTCTTCCTCGTAGCGAGACGT
>DWQX01006558.1:0-11195 GCA_018245475.1 Pharmacophagus antenor | reverse complement strand
ATTCAATTAGTTTTGGAATATAGAACAATATATACGATTATTGAATGAAGAAAGTATTTTACATATATAGTTATTCCAATAAAAATATAAAGTAAGTAATTGAAGAGATAAACAAAACTTAATTAAAAGAGAAAGCTCCAAGTGAGGTAAGTTGGATTCCTGTAACAGGTAATTGATTAAATCGTCTCAAATGTTTTGTTAAGTTAATGCCATTGTGCGGCCGACTCGAACCGGCGAATGGGGCGTTGTTGAAGTTTTATCGTGTAAAAACTTTAGCTCCATTGTGGGCGAATTGTTGAAATTTACACGGCGGCTAGTGGAGACGAGTCATTGAAATGTTTTTGGTCGCTTTTCCACCGCCGAAACGGAGCGCGTTTAGTGATTTTATAGATTGTCATTACGTTACAGTTGGAGAGAGTATAGAAAGGGATATGGACTGCGTGCCTTTAGTGTCAGAATATACGGACTGTTCTGAAGGTAAGAATTAGTCCTGTTTAATTCTCTAGAAACATCACCAGACGCCTGATGAAGAACACTCTTATACTGTAATCGTTTCACGGGACGTTTGTTAGTAACAGGCTAGTAGTGAACTTTACCAAGACACGACGGGAGCAGGGGACGTTGTTATTCAAACGAACCGGCAACTGAAATGATAACGTCGTGAAATGTGTACACGTCGCGATGAAAATATATAGTCGATTGGATTCGCGTAAATATTCACGCAATTATGTGCGACGTACATGCACTGTAGTATTTAAACAGTTGTAACGTTGAATTTCTTTGAAACATGAAAATCACGTTTTCACTAACTCGCTCCTGGCCATGTTTCGTTATTGTGCGGGAGTTTTGAAATTTATTTAAAGTTGCATAAATACAAATACCGTATAACTTTATAGTTTGAAGACTAGTTAATATTTGACTTAATGAACAACTTACTGTTTCTGAAAAACAAATCTATCTCGACTTTTTGCTATTTCACCGAATGTAAAATTTCTTAGTGTACAGTAGTGAGAGAAAGGTAGATGAAATCTTGACTAAACATTCGCAGCGAACATCTGCTCGGGATGCAGCCGCTGCACCTGCACCGTGGACGGTAATTGGTCGTGCAAGATCGTGCACGAGTGTCCGTCCAGTGGAGACGAGGACTTGTTCGGCGAAGAGACCATCAGTAACGCCTACGAAGTGCTGTTTAATGGTAGGCAGTTAGTTTTATGTTTGTCTCTTAACAGTTAAACGTGTAACGGGTGACTCCTTCCATGTAACATTAGTTTAGCTTGCGCCTGACAACGTTGGCTGAAGATTAAACGCCTCGAGGCTTTTTCTCCGAACGAGCGAAGTGCATTCCCGCGTCCCCGCCGCTTCGACAACGGCTGGGTGTGTGGGGCTCGCCTGCCCTTGGGTTATGCGGCGCGCTAGTCTCGCCTCGGATGTGCCACGGCGGCCTTGGTGTCGGCGCGGGGGGTCGCTCTCGCGCTCCCACCCACTTCCCGGACGGGCCGGCCCGCGACTGCGGGCCCCTCGTCTATTGAGGCTCAGACAGCTTCCTCACGGACCGTGCGACCGCCAATCGTCTTGAGCCCGGCCGCATTGTTTGCTCCCCCGCGTTCAAGTATCGCACGTCTTATTAATTAGATTGAAAATTCTTGTCGATTCTTCAGAGCTTGCCAGCTTGGACAGTACTACAGCTGCACCAGTGCGAAAGACCGACGAAAGCCGTTTATTAGGTAAAAAGTGTCTAATCATTATATGAAATATTCTTACCACAAGACCTCTCACACGCACAACTTTATATTGTGAATTGTTTGCAGGTTATTTGATAGCTTTTCCTTGATGGCACCGCTGTTACACCGCACATTTTTTTTTTGTAATAAACTTGGCACACAAGGCACCTTCGTTTTTCTTTATAGACCGTTTCTCTCCTATTTTCGATTCCTTATTCAAGGTAGGTAAAAAACACGAGGTAGTTGTTTACGAACTACAATGATTGTAATTATTTTTTCCAATTCTCTAGGTGCTCACAGAAATTTAGATATTCAGAGAGGTGAACAGTATGAGATGACTCGAGCGAAGCGGTCCCTCAATCATAACCCCAAAAAGAAAGATCTGAACGGGACCGTAAGGTTTTATCACACCGTGGACGAGTTAAACGAAGGTAACATTTAATAGTTAAATATGTTTACATTTTCCTTCATGGAAGCTGAAGTACGAGCGCACCTGATTTAATACGTTAGATGTCTGCTTATCAAAAGAATTTGTAACATGAGGATGTGGTGTTTAATCAGATATATATCTCAGCACAGCTTTCGAAAGGATAAGCAGCGATATATGTACGGTAATGCTTGGCAACGGAGAATCGTTTTGTATACACCGGTTTACACAGAAATGATCAAGTTGTAATTTCGTTTTCAGATACCTTGAAATATAATAACGAATCCGGCACAATAGTTGCTAAAGCGGTCGAAGGTGAAAAAATACCGGAAATCTCGAGGAGAACAAGTCCCTTAGACAGCAGCAACGTTACTGGTATCAGTGATTTACATATTGATTTCAATCAACCAAGAGATTATGATCACCATATTGCCGATAACAAAATTGACTCCGTAGCGCAAACTGAACACAAGGTGAATCTGCTTAGCGGGGCCAAGATGAGTGAGATAATTGGTAATTATTCGCAGACTGCCAAAGACAAAGACCTGTCCAAGCTGGTCGTCAATGAAATGAAGAAAGGCTCCGAAACCATCGGCGATAAGCGAGCGGTACCAGTGTCGAACGTTACCTTCACGCCCGAGAATGACACCTTGACCGCAATGGCGTACATCGCCGGAAGTCTGTTGAGCAAACTATGGAGGATTGAGAAGGATTCGAGTGCTGAATCAATAGAGACGGAGGTGTTGAAGCACGAAAAAATTGCGGACTTGCTGGAACTATTCAAGGAACCGCTTACAATGAGGCAAGAAGTATTCATAAAGAATGCATTAAACAGAATCTCTAAAGCGTTAAACAAGGAAAACAATATCTCTCTGTGCGAAGCGTTGGCGTCCACAGAATATTCCAGTAATTCAAGCAACGAAGATGTAGCGAGAGTAAATGTGCCTTGTAAGGCTGATAAATCCAAAAGAAATCCAAACACAAGTCACAGAATGGACAATATTACTGTGCAAGCGATAACGAAAATCAGCGACGTACTAAATTTAATGAATAAATTTGAAAATGTTCAGAAACGTTTACATTTATTGAGAAGCAATGTGCCGTCTAGTTCGGAACAGAGCAAAAGTAAAGAAAATCTCCATTTTAATATAAAGGAAAGCGAGAATAAGTCATTGAATGTTTTTGGCGATCTCTTAGAAAGAATTACCAAATTAATTTTACCAAAGAAGAGTAAAAAAAGTAAAAAACTCATAACGCAAATAAGACACATGAACTTGTTCGGCAATTCGCGAGAAATACAGAAGGAATTAAAACAAATAATTGGTATTCACAACGATAGTGCAACTTTGAATTCTAAGGATAAATTGGTGATAGATTACCTCAACGTGTTCAAAACTACAGATTGCACTTTACGCGGGAACTTGCGAAAGGAAATAAATTCATTTCCGAACATTAGTGGTAATTTAGTTGATACCTTGACAAACATTTTAAAAGTTAAATCGTTGAATGACTTGACTGATTTGATAAGACCAAAACCAGAGATTAGTTATGAAAATCAGCCAATGTCTCCTAGAAGCGAAAAGTTGAAAAGTCATACCGCCGAGACTAGTTTTGATACAAGAAATAATAATAACGAAGATGAGGAAACAATAAAAAATGCGAAGGATAAGTTAAGAAAACATTTAAATGCAATATTGGACGATCTCGTGGAGTTGCAAGGCCAAAATGGGATTACACTAAGAGATAACAACAGAACTGTTGCTGATGTTTTACCTTGTATTTATAATCTGTTGAACGCGGGGAACGAAACTGAAGAAAAATCACGAAATTCTACCGATCCTAGCTTTACGAAAATCAAGAAGATGTTCGAATCGCTTAAGAATAACCTACAACACGGTTCATTATCACGAAGGAGTGGTTATGATTTTGCAGAGCCCTCACAGTCTTCCAGGGTTTGGGAGCGTATAATCAAAAATTTAAATAAACAAAACACACGCAGAAATTTCAACGGTAGACCAAAATCATTCGATAAACTAAAGCAAATAATTGACGACGTCGACTTATCGTCCAATTCCTATAAAGATTATTTAACTCTGAGCGATGTTCCAGTCGCAAGTCATTTAATTTTGTTAAAAGTAATTCAAGCCAGTGTAAATCGGATCGCAAACACTTTGCAGGACATAAAATTATATTTGGACACGACGATTAAACTTTCTAATGAAGAAGAATTCAAATTGCAGAGGTTTGTGGATAACGCTGTCCAAAGTATTAACTTTAATAATAATATATTAGATAAATTGAAAGAGAGAGAAAGAAAAACGATTCTAGAAAATAGTAAGAGATTAAGAGCGGATAAAATTAGTAAACAATTAATGCAGATGTCAGTATTAGATGCAGCGGAACGTCCAATAGAAGATGCAGCTAACATTCCAAAAATTTCAAATTTGAATGATAAATTACTACATAAACTGAGATCACATAAATTTGATAACAAGGGCGATAGTGTTTATAGACCAAAACAACTGTCTAATTATAAACAATTAGGGAAAATCCCGGAAGGTTTGAACGAATTTAAGCTGACAAGGAATCAAATATTGAATCAGCTGATTAAGAATCGTTTACAATTATATTTACAAATGAAAGAAGCCAAAAGAGCGAACTTGAACCAAGACGTTAATTATAACTTGGCGAATAGGATATACAATAAGTTGGAAAGTGGGAACAACAATTTGGCGAAAGATTTATTTGGAGCGTTCATAAGAAATTCAGAGAACGTGGAACTCTACAGGGTCGCGAATAAATACGAAGGTACATTTTAGAAATTTTCTATCATCGTCATCATTACCATCACGACCGGTCATTTAGAGGCTGTATGCTCGTGGCACTCGTGGCATAGTTAAAAAAAAAGTTTTATCGGACACTGTTAGTAACGACTTACATTCATAAATGTCTGGCTGTAATCTTTATCGACGTTCTTAAAATAATTAACCGTACAAGTCATCTATTGTTTCTAGTCTTAGGTTGGATTTTCTACAATAAGAGAAATTGTAAATGATTATTGCTGTCCCAACAGCGCAAACATCAAGTATCACCGACGACCAAGTTCCGACATCTACACCGGCACCAAGTAAATTCGAAGTCTCCAAAATGAAATTCGAGGACTATCTAGATGACAATCTGCTGAGACAATTATTGACTATGATGAAACTTTAGCATCTTCTGGTGAAACTTTAGAAATTATAATTTTTCTATTTTGTTTAATAAAATGTTTTTATTAACAATCTGTTGACTTCATTTCATCATGGATTGATCGAGTACTCGGGTTTCGGAAGTGGTGGAGATGGAAAACTTTCTCACGACTGTAGTCCGAGACTCAATTTTAAAATTTGCGTAGAGATACTACCTGTAGATGGAATAATTATATAACGTATAAATTGTAGCTACATTGTGACTTGAAAGATTTAGCTTAGTATTGCCTTTGAGTTTATTAAAAACTGGACTTTCCTGATAAGTCGGTCACAATAAAAATGAAAGTTTTCAAATTTATAAATACTGCAATAAATCCGAAACTAGATTACAGCTGTCTGTAAAGGGTTGGACAGATTTTATTTTTAAATAAAGTTACTTTTTCGGTGCAATACGGACATTACCTACTTTAAATGGAAATCAGCCGTTTCGGAGCTGCGATACCATTATATATTAAATTTACAACACTTTCTGTAAGGCAACAAAATTTTTACACTGTGAACAGTGCCTTGGATTCTGGTAACGTTTGGGTCAATAACATATACTTAACGTAAAGTTTAGCGGTGGGAAAGGTTTTGGTACCTGACAGAGTGTTTTAAAATGATATAATTTCATTAACCATAGACAACGAGGCAAAAAGTCATTAAGACGAAAAATGTTTTCTATGTAGGTTCTGGGATCATAACGCGAGAATATTACATGTAGTGTAGCTCAGTAAGGATTATAAAAACAAATAAGAACGACATAATATTAGGTTAGCTAACGGGTAGCGACACTTGTCTCCTGAACACAATAATTTCGTGAAATAGAAAATCCGAATCTCTACGCTATACAACAGTTTATTTTCTATATTGAACAATATAATACTTGTGTAAGAAAATAGAGTTTTTTTTTTTGATTATTTGAACGGCTGCTCCAATTGTTTTATCATTTTCGAATGTTTCGTGATTGCACTCGTTCGTAATGTAATTTCTCACTTGACACTCATTACTGTATTCGGATCCGCTATTTAACATCGAACACCTTTTAAAGTTCCTCACTTGCTGGACATCTATTCGAGGGCGTGGCAGTCGGACTAACTCCTACCACGCGAAACTACAATCTGCTCTTCGCCATTGTAGACTTTCGTGCTTTCCCGAATTTGTCTCTCAAGTAATTCGGTATGATGTTCTTTATACGTCTCGCGCCTTTGTTGAACTCCGGCGCGGACCTCTTCTTCCTGTGTACGTTCCCATACAAAACATCCTGCCACTTCGTGCCGTCGGCGCGTTTGTGGTCGCCATAGAATTTGCCTCCGTCCTTGTGTCCGAAAACGTTTCTTATGTCGGTCTCCGAGCGTTTCAGCAGCCTCTTAACTTGTTGCAGGAAAGAGTTCCTTCTCGCGACCGACTTTGCCGGCGTTACGGTTGTGCGATGAGAGGTTCGCAGAATCACGTCGTTCTGTACCTTAACGACCTCGTCGATCTTCCTGCTGATGATGTTCAGGTCCTCGCCGATTCGTGTCGCGTAATGGTCTATCATGTCGACGTCGGCCAGTATGAAGCGTCTGCTCTGAGCGAAGCCTACGAAGGCGGACACGTCCCGCACCTTGCACATGTCCCTGGACAGTTCCAAGTGCAACAGTTTCAGCGCAACCGCACGATCGGGCAGGCGGCTCGACGCGACGCGCCGCGTCGTCTTGTACCATTTGATCCCGACGTCCTTGAGCTCCTCGACGACGTTGTATCGCGAATTGAAAGATTTACGCTCGGTGAACGTTTCCCGATAACTGTCGATAATTCGCCTCACGACCTTCCTGGCGGCGGCAGACAGTGGCGCTAAGCCGTTGGAGCGCGGCATATCTTGGTCCACGACGGCAAGCACATCTCTGATCGCAGCAGCCGCCGACCGTCCAGCGACACCGTTCCGGTTAGGCTCGGTAAACTTTCTGTAGTTATATCTATTGTTTTCATTTATTTTCCTCACGCCATCCTCTATGTGCACACGGCCGCGTCTGTGCACGTAGTGCCTCACCGATCGCACCAGAACGTTCAGGTCCTCCGACAGGTCCTTGCTTGTGGAGTTCTTTTGTATGTTGGCGATGTCTGATATCACTTCGTATATGTCGTTTTGTAACTTCGTGAAGTAATCAACGAACGGCGCGGTTGTATTTCTTCTCGCGTAATCCTCATTAGGCGGCGGTAGCTCCATATTGTATATGTTAAAGTAAGTCTTTGTAATATTCTCCAGCGCGTATTCGTTCACGTTCAGATACGTCCCGTTGTTTACGTACAGCTTCAGGTATTCCCTCAGGTTGTTCCTGATTCGCTCCAGTTCGACGATTTCTCTATGCTTATCGTTTATAATGGAGGTCAGCTGATCGAAGACGTCTTCTTTTAGATAACGGATGGCGCCCCGCGAGCTGTTAAGCGCCGGTTTCGGTCCAACGCCTCCGTTGGCAGCGGCGGCTTGTCTCTTAACCACCCGCACGGATTGCCCCTCGTACACGTCGTTAACGTCCCCGCCGGCGCTCGGCACTAGGAAACCTTTCACGTTCGAGTCCACGTTACTGAGATCTGAAATTTAATTAACATCACAATCGTTATTAGTTTTCGTTGATATAAGCACTTCGAGTTACATTATTTTTGCCCGCAAAGCGTTCAAGGTTACACACAACGCTACAAGTGAAATTTAAGTTTAAATACCTGATATGTCCTTATTGAAGTTTGCATAAAATATCATTTTCCTCGCTTCGCCTCTGCGGGTATTCAGCAACGCCTGCTTCAAGAAATGTGCTTGATTCTCCAATATCTTGTCCACGTTTCCACGAGCGTTCTGCGTCGCGTTCACGTCGGGCGTGTCCATGTAGTCAGGCTCCAAGATGTCCTCGGTGTGCTGCTTCAACATCGGCAGGTGCAGTTTGGTGTGGTTGCCGTCCGTCATGTTGTACGCCGGGAACAAATCGTCGAACTCCAGGTCGGAGTCGTTGAGCGAGTCCATCTTGTCGGCGGTGCTGTCTGAAAATAGTTCCGTATTTGAAGTTTATACGAGAGGAAATCTATCATGAGATCGCAATAACACTTTCAAGTGTTTCCGCATACGGGTCGGGTTAATTTACATATAGCCGTGTAACAGTTGATTTAAATTTTAACTGCTTCCGACTAATGTCATGTTAGATTGTCATCATCATGACAGAAGTCTAGTTTTGATTGTGCTTGGATTTTACCGAACTCACATGGTTCACTAGTTACTACTTTCGATGTCAATCTGTCGCCAGAACAGCATTACTGTGTTCCAGAAGTGACACGCGAAGGCCAGAGCTTTCTACGCGAGCCCACTTAACCGCCTGCGGTCTGATCGTCAATCTAACGATCTAATCGTGTTAAATAGATGCGAAACAGATATAAGAAGGAAGTAGCGAAAAGAATTTTGTTATTAAAATGAAGTATACCAAGTATTTACAGACGGAGACGCGTGTTTACATAATCTTATGTCCAGGACAAAGGGCTGAACCAGTTACTTGTTTAACAAATGTGATGCGACTCTAAGCCGGAGCTATTGGATAATGTTTTGAAAACTTCATATTAAAATCTCTGAAGAATTCTGTTTACATTTAAAACTAACAAATTCCGAGCTATATTGTAGGGAAACACTGAAATATGAATAGACGTTAGGAATGAATTTAACGAATACAATGAAGATCTAAACCTTTTTTTTTTGTTTTGACGGAAAACGTAACTGGAAAAAATTATGTTTCGGGACTACATTTCATTAGACTTACGCAGCGGTATAAACACTACCGATTTGAAAATACAGTAGAAAAATATATGTTTTTTTTTTTTGTATACTTCGAGTTGAAGGACCAGCATCCGAAGTAAGCCCTAGAGCGAATAACGCGTCACTCACTGGCCGCCTCCACGCTGCCGGTGACGCCGAACAGGTTGTCCAACGCGTTGGTGTGGGCGCGCGTCCCGCCCGCCAGCCCCGTGCCGTTGGACCCGTTTATGATGGACGATATCTCCAGCGACGTCAGCTCTTCACCGTCGCTCGTCTTCGGCTGCGCGACGCCGCCGACTGAGCGTTTCGTTTTGGGGCGCGTGTCGTCTTGCGCTGCGAAGTGGCGTCAGGCATAGATGTCAGGTGTAACCTTCTTGTTGCCGGCTTACTGTTCGAGGAGACGTCGGGTGCGTCGAATCGTCCGAGGCAACGGGCTATGGGCCCCGATGTCGTTCGGTATTAAGTCGCGATGTGGTCGCAGACGGCGGGCGCGCGCCCCGGACGCCTCGGATCCAAATCCGGGCCATGTTGCAAGTGAAGACCTACCACTGGGACGGTTATGAGGTCCACGTTACTCACAGTCGTTCAGGTTCTCCATGACCTGCACCAGCACCCTATGGTCGATGTCCAGCGGGGCGTAGCCGCGACAGCGCTGCGTGTCCACGCAGCGCCACCTGCCGGTCGCGTCGCAGCTGCACGTCGCGCAGCCCACGCACGCGTTGTCTACGAAAGAATGGACATCGGTCAAATGGGTTAGTAGTCTCCAAGCGGATGAGCAGTGTCACCCGCGTATCTCATCTACGCAACCATACCCGGGCCCGCACATCGTGCGCCGTACGAGAGGCGTCAACAGTCGGACAGCGGTTCGATCCGCGTGTGTTCGCTCGGCGTTCTTCATTATTTACAAATCATTTTAATAACAGTTTTATTACTTTTAAACATTGTATTGTACACGTGTGCGTGCAGCGGGTTGTTTACGGCCGCGCACGTGCAGCGTGACGTCACCGTGCGGCAGCCGGGCGCGGGCGTGGTGGGGGCGCGGGCGGTCCGGCCTCCCCTCTCGGTTTTTAGTCACAAGTGAATAAATTGATGGATATCATGATTAGGCAAAGTGCTTATAGAACTTTGCTCGTAACATATTTTTATGGAGAGGCCGTGTTAGGCGTTTTCTAGCGTAATCGGATCAGAAATGGGGAGATTCGTGGGAGAACTAGGGTCGCCGACGCAGCTAGTCTAGGTGGCAACGGGCGGGGCCGTGAACACGCGTCGGCAGGCGAGCTTGCCGGCGGTCTGGCGATGACGTCCTCCGTGCAGGGGTCCGCGGGGGGGTCGCGACCCGCGCGCCGCACCCGTGCTGGACTCCGCCACCGAATGACCACGACGTCGTCCAAACGGCTCGGCACAGCGCCCGGCCCGCGGACCGTGCGCTCACAATGCACAAAGCGGCGTAACTTTCATAACACTCGTTGTTGTCGCTATTAGCAAACAAACCCGCGCAGGTATCCGCTTCGGAATCGTGGTATAATAAAGATATTGCATCAACGCCAATTTCCACGCGCTCACCTTTGTTGCAGCTCGTGTGTTGGGACACGTAAGGCACGCATTCCCGTTCACCGGTCGACTCTGAAATTATTCAATTCATCTCTAAAGAATGCTCTCTTTCCATACATCTCTTCATTTGATCCAATGTAACTATGATCAGAAATTCGATTCGACATGGCACTGCTATGAAAGCGCTTATGACGAATGATGCACACACACAAATGTAATCATACGAGCGTTCACAGGCTACGGAGGCCGTTTGCCACGAGGGCCAGTCGTAGGTCCGTCATCCGCTTCGGTGGTATAAAGCCTTGGTTAGCTTGCGTGAGCTCCAAATTATTACGATAGGATTAACGGCGGGATATAGGGTGTCGCGAGACGCAAAAAGTTATAAATACGCAACCCGTGCGTTGTTTGTGTAAGTCGGTCTTTCCCAAAGTGGGCGATAACGCCCCCTTGTGGGCGCTGCAGGTCTCAAGGGGGGCGGTAAGAGACCCAGAAAG
>DWQX01006557.1:0-11197 GCA_018245475.1 Pharmacophagus antenor | reverse complement strand
TATGTTACATAACAAGTTCCCTATTTAATAAGGTAAATAAATAATTTGTAGAACACTAACTTTTGGAGTTTTATTCAGAATTGTAATTTTTTCAAGGTGGTCTCAAAGTTTTGGCCGGCAGTGTATGTTCCAGGATATGCTTAAATAGAAAATAAATGTTATTATTCGTCTTGCCCTTTTAAACTTTCATAATAGCCACTTTTTCTAGAGATGTTATAAAGTACAAAAATAAATATTTTTATTAATGCTTACTTTTACTACTTTCAACATGACTAATACAACAAATTATAGCATTTTAGCACTAAGAAATTCAGAGTTAATTCAAAGATAGAGAACTTTTTGGGTTATGAGTGTATTTAGAACCTTAAAAAAGCAGAAAACAGTTAGTATAAATATACTAAAATTAACTTACAATAGGTATGTTAAGATATCGCAGAGCTGTTCTGAGGCAGGAATGCAGTCCAGTTGGCGGTACCCACCAAACCTTAGGTGGTGGTGTTCCCTTAGTAACTATATGACGCAATACCTACGAGATATACATTACAGGTCAGGTTAGAAATAGTGAATATAACACATATATCAAATAAACAAAAAGTAAAAACACACTTAATGAAATAATGAATACATAACTTTATATATGTGGACAGTTTTTTTTATTTTTAAATAATACAACATATTTTACTATTACATTTAATGATTTTTATTTCAAACTATATGTAGTTTTTATATTACAACAGAGCCCAAAGCATTTAGAGGCAATAGCTGAATTTAAATAATCAAGTTAATATTGAAAACTTATATTTACTGAATATGAATTATTAGCTTTTTAAAAATTCTATTGAGGCAGATGATTTTAGGCATTTAACAAACAGTGACAGGTTAAAAAGCATCCATTTTATGCACTGGTATACAAAAATGTAAACAGTTTTGGGGGACTATAAATAAACTATTTCTAATTCAGTAATATTAATACAAAGTAATGAAATAAAGAAATTAAAATTACAAAATCAGCAATAAGATCCTTTTCATAAATTAGTAGTCAAATAGATATTCTTTAATTTGATCAATAGAGAATTAAGAGACATTGTTAGCGAATTAACAAAAATTTTACACACCTACAACTAACCATACCTAACTAGAAAACTAAATGTCTGATATAGTTTAATTATTAAAAATAGACTATACTTACAGAATTAACCCTTTGTCTATAAGTTGCTTGAGTCTGGATCCACTGCTGTGGAACTGCTGGAGGTGTTGGATGGGCACCATTAAAACAAACACACAGAGCTACCTGATGTTCGGCAAGTGCTTGCGCGAGAGTTGTTAGAAATTGTACACATCTAGCCCATTGTCCACCACACGCCCAGTCTAAAAGTTTGATGATATAATTGGTAGCTTTTAATAGTGCCAATAATAGGCCACAGTTACTACTATAAATATTATTTAAACTAATAATAAGATAGGCAGTAGTAATTTACAATTAAACGTCGCAACGCATATATCGCACGAAAGTTACCTGAAAAATATCCTCCATACAAACGATCCAGACATCCTTCTGCGTCAAGAACCAAGCGAAAACCACCAGCATGATTTCTGGCTATCCTAAATAAATCAACTCCTACACCTTCATTTTCTAAAAAAGTTTGCAGATCTTGTATGCCCATGATGAAAGTCAAATTTCTTAACAATTCGATTGAACACGTTCGTTACGACTAATTGATCTGAAATTAAAACATATTTCACTATACAATTTAATAATTAACATATGATTTTAGTATTTTCACCACATGTCGACGGCATAATTAAAAAAAGGTAAAAGAATTGTAATAAAGCAAAAAAAAACATAGCAAAAAATAGACTATATACCCGGCAAGTTTCTAAATCATATTTCCTGTATATTTCAGACAAAATTAATAAATCCCTAGAAGAAATGCTACTGTTATTTTAAAAACTACAAAATAAAACTAATGTAATTATAACAAACCTAGATACAGAAAACCATGCCAAGAGTTAAATTACGGCAGTCGAAACTTGGAAACGGAAGCCATTTGTAATTTTGTAATTTTCTGACCCTTCCCCGATCTATGTGCACCTTACATAGATAAAAATTTATTGCAGCCATAGAATAAAATTAGATACCAGTAATTCCTAACTATACATAGTAACAGTTTTGAATTAAATAACGCAACTTGACAGATTTGTTTGAATTTCAGATTTCATCATGAAGTTATTCAGATTCGAAAAATCCAAGTTATTAAACATTTATGGACAAAATCTGAGACACAATTGTTATCAGCACCTTCCAATAGAGGACATGAAGTATTTGATAATTTATTGAAAACTTGATCGAATGCTTTTTTGGTTTATAAAAGAAAAAGGTGTTAATTCTTTTTACGATTATTTTTTTTATGTTTTTAAACCAGTAGACATAAAAAATCTGTGATTTTGACATATGTCACTTCTGTGAACTTGGTCATAAAGATACCGTCGTCTTGTGTTGCTTGGGCGTTTCAAATTTAAAAATAGTATTATGATGTACATTTATATTTTCTATATCTTTTTTCATCGTGTATAGCAAGAATAAAAACAGAACCATATTATAAAAATTTCTTGTGAATTCTAAAAATGCAGTGACGAACCTCATACCAAACTGCTGGCGTACAATTTCGTAGATTGATTGTTGAAAACGTTTCGAAAAAAATAGTGATGCCGGAGCAAAGTAACGATTATCGTGTTGTAGTTTTTGGTGCCGGCGGTGTAGGAAAGAGTTCACTTGTGTTACGTTTTGTGAAAGGCACATTTAGAGAGTCTTATATTCCTACTATCGAAGATACTTACAGACAGGTATTTTAATTTTTGCTAATATTTGACTTAGTCTGTAAGTGCAATCATTATTTATCTTGTAGGAATTAAATAATTAATTTTGTTTTATTAATATTCGAAATCATAGATACTAATATGTTTTTCTACAATTGTATTAATAAATAGTTATTGGAATAAATTTATTATAATAAATGCCTTATTTAAAGAATGTAGTGTACAAAAATAGTCAAAGTTTATAATTTTTTGGTATTTTATTGATCTTAATTTATTTAAATAAACCTAATACTTCAGGAGACTACTAGTAAAACAATTATGTATTGATTAACTAAAACACTTATTAATAAAAAAATCTGCTATGAGAATGCCATCATATGTATCTTGCAAACATTTATCCTTTAAATTCTAACATTTGATATCTTCTAATCATCTCAAACCTGTAAATATTTTAAATATATGTAATGAATTTTATCATTTAAATCACCGTAAAGATGCCAGATTATTTTATGGCTTCGTTGATTCAATTCAACTTAAAAGGGCTTTGGGTTAGGGGTTAAAACATTACATACAATTAGAAAAAAATAACTATTGACTGCTATTGCCTTAAACCCTCATTAAACTGGTAATTTAAATTATGAAACCAAAAATTTAAATTATTTATTTATTGCATTAATGTATGTTTAAGAATATTTAATTTGTTATTATTTTATTTTGTACATACATCTCAAACATATTTAATTATTACTAATTTAAAAAATAAATGACACTATATTGTGTATCTTATTTTCAGTGATTTAATTACTTTAACGTTTAAAAAATAACAGCTTTTTGTATATAACACAACATTTATTTTGTCCTTGAGATAAAAATTTATTTATAGGTGATAAGCAGCAATAAAACAATATGTACTCTTCAAATAACTGACACTACAGGATCTCATCAGTTTCCTGCTATGCAAAGACTATCTATCAGCAAGGTATTTTATTATGTTAATTATAATTAAAATTCATTATCATCATATTAGTCGAAACACATCTACTGCAGGACAAAGCCCTCCCTCAAGGATCGCCACGACGAATGGCTCTGCGCTTTTCACATCCAGCCTGTCCCAATGACTTTGTTCAAGTTGTCGGTCCATCTTGTGGGAGGTCTGCCTACTCTATTTTCTAATTTAAATTATATAAAAAAAAATCACTCTTGCTTCCATTTAATAGTAATAATGATATTTTTAAATAGTATTAAGTATTAAAATGGTCACCAACAATAAATTAAAATATATTAGGTACAATGTTTGACAGTATACTATCTTACAATGGGCATATATATCTGTCAAATTCACTCATTACCGCTATAACTTACCTGGTAAAAGTATTTGTGCTACTGTATCAATACATATTTCCTATGAAAATGTTAATAGTTCTTGTACCAATGTGTTAGTTAACTGTTATTATATTTTACACTAATTAATAGCTGAGATTTTATATTCTATGGCAGGAGATGTAACTACTCATCTAGGTACATTACTTTATTATAAAATTTTCTTTAGAACCTTGTTAAAATAATTTCTGGGCGAGTTTTTGTAAATAAATATTTTATGTATTTAAATTTTGTACTTTTTTTAACAATTATTTTACATGATAATATTATTCTTGTTTTAATCTCTACAGGGACATGCATTTATATTAGTATATTCTGTAAGCAGTCGACAATCATTAGAAGAGCTAAAGCCAATATGGCAGACAATAAAAGAAATAAAAGGTGCTGAATTGCCAAATATTCCAGTGATGTTAGCAGGTAATAAATGTGATGAAAGTCCAGAGATAAGGGAAGTTCCCGCAGCAGAAGGTCAAGCACAAGCTCAAACTTGGGGAGTCTCATTTATGGAGACATCAGCAAAAACCAATCACAATGTCACACAGTTATTCCAGGTATTTTTGGTTTTTACAATTTTGATAAATGCTCATTTCTAAAGATATATAATTCATAAAAAATTAAAAAAATGTAAGTCCTTTGAGGTAAATTATAAAAATAGAAACAAACTGGCCATGCACACTATTATGACTATATAAAGGATGAAGATGTTTGGAAATTAATTGCTCTTTTTAAATGGTAGTATGTATTTAAAAAAATAATAATTTATATTTTCATTTCATGTTTTGGACACTGCATTCAAGTGTGGTAAAAACATATCTGGATAATCATTGTGTATATATAATGTGTATATGTAGAGAATACGTACTGTTAGACTAATGTGTTATTAGATGTCAAAATCTTTTTTAAAAATACGGTTTTTATTTTTGGAGGTATATCTAAATATACTAAATCACAAATTGAATAACAATTACAGAACAAAGTACTCATACAATACTGTTTTTGCATAGCTGATTGATGAGCAAATTGGTATTTAGCTGTTTTCCAAATATGTGCATGCTCAACAATATGCAGTTGCATGAGGACCGCCCCCACAGCTACCTTTGAGGTTATTTTGGAAATTCCTCCTCTTGATCTGTTTATTCAGCAAGAGGCGAAACTGAGTGCCTTGAAACATAAACACCATAACCTGTGGATAACATCGAAGGGTACACATGGCGGGGCTTGGGAAGGAATCGTCAAGTCTTAGCCACTACTACGAGCACCATGTAACAGAATCCCTAAAACACAAGTCTAACAGGAATTACCATATTCAATTTCACGAAGGGAGACAAGGAGAGGAGGGCTAGACTATATATATAAAAAGCACAGTAACACGATGATCAGATAAAATAATATTTTCAACTTTTATAAGCATTTATTCTGTTACTGATGTCGTAAGGTGTCCCGAGCGTGCGTAGTCATTGCTGGAAGTTCTTCCTCGCTTAAACTCAACAGCACATCAACGTGGAATTGCACCTAGTCTTGCCTTATATTTTGTCCTTACCTAAAACATGTCTATCTTTAAAATAAATTAACAAAAAGTAATTAAATACAACACAGTTATTTTTTATTAACAATTTAAAAGAAGGAATAAGAAATTTACTTAAAATGACACCCTCTTTCATTCACACACATCTTCAATCGATCCGGCCATTGGTCTATCGCCGCACGCACCGTTTCCAGGGGTATCGAAGCCGCAGCTACCACCAAATCTCACATTTAAACAACTTGATATTGTGGTGAGTTTTGAGGAGGCTTTCTCTAAAACTGTCCACAGGCGGTAATCCAGATGGTTGCGGTCTGGACTTCCCGAGGGCCAATCTTCAAACGCGCTATAATCAGGCAAATTGTGCTTTGGCCACTATTGAGTGGTTCGTACTTTATTTGTACGGGCCGAGTCCTGTTGAAAGATCCAGTGCTCATTGGAAATATCACTTTGGTAGTTTGCCGCCTTAATTTTCACACCATTTTGGTAAAAATGAAGGTCAGTGATCGCTTCGTACGACACGCCCCATCAAGCCATGACTCATACCGGGTGATGGCCTCTTTTTACCTACGCAACCTTCCCCGATGCCTCCTGAGATCTGTGAGCATAGTCCCTGTCATTTTGACGGTTGTATTTCTCTTCTACTGTGAAAAATTTCTCATCAGAAAACAGAATTATCCGGTACCAGCCTTTAGTGTGTTGTTTAAACAGCTTTTTCGTACTGGTCGCTCTCATGTTTCGTAAAGCTGCTGTCAAACGATGTCCTATACTTCGTCGTCAAGCGGCAAGTCTAAGGTTTTCTTTAATTATGCGAGAGATGGTTCTCGGTGGAATTTTCGTCTTCATAGACAAGATTTTCTGCTTGCGAAGAGGATTTCTTCGGATTCAATCAGCAACAGTTTTGATTACTGTCGGCGTTCTGGAATCCCGCGGGTGGCCGCTCCTGGACCTGTCATCGATAGAGGAACCTTTTGATAGTACGGTATACAAATTTAATTGAGATACGAAGGGATTGTAACGGATTCAATATCTCGCTCGACGTTTTTCTGAACTTAGCTAGCTATAATAGCGATTCGACGATGACAATTGACGCCCCACTCCATGGTGACTTCTTTGATGGATGCTATCAAGTGAGGGTTTTCTAGAAGGATGAAGCCCGCTAATGTCACAAAAATATTTGAAATGTCATTATATTTACGTAATTTTTAAATAGAAAACTTTGAGACAGTATTTATGGCTAGACTAGGTAGAATATGGAGGAGCATTAAAACCTAATGTTTCAAAAAATTTCATGCACAGGTATTTAATCACCGCGCGAACTTCAATTTTCTCCATTTTCGCGAACACGTTCCTAAATAAAGCAAGCAAATTCAGAAAAAAACAAAAGAGAATTGAAAACTTTTTTTATTAGTATTACAGATATCTGAGCTATGCCCGCCAATACTTATATTTTTTCTTACCAAGATGTATATATATCATTCCCACTACTTAATGAACAGCCCTCGTAAATATCAAGATTTCCCTACTACTGGGTGAACACAGATCGATATTTCAATGTTAAAGTGTCGCCATCACAAGCGCTGCCATTGCCGACAAAAATAAGAAAGCATCATAAGATCAGAATCCTTTCAAACAGCATGACTGTGCTAAGAGCATTAAGCAACACCACCACTAAGCTTTAAACTATGAAAGTCATCAAGAACGTTATAATAGATTTGAGGGCATAGCGGATCTATTGGGCTTGATGCAGCCGATGTACTCGCAAGACGAGGCTCGGAATAAGAGGCGAATAACCCTAAACCGCTTCATCCACTGCCTTTCATCCAACTCACGACGTGGGGTCGGGAACGATAACCACATTTAACTCTTCATTGGGAGAAAAACACCAGCTGCAAGCAGGCCAAGAAAATCAGCTCTTTTAACCCGCAGGCTGCTGGGATTAAACTGTAAGGGCCTCAGGATAGTTCTTGGCAGTTTGATAGGACACAGCCGTCTCAACAAACGCCTATGCCCAATACAAGCATCAGACACTCCTTTTTGCAGGGGATGCTTAGAAGCTGAAGAAACCACTCGAAGCACCGAGGTCGCTTTTCTAAGTCTGCAAAAGTCTCCGAAGACTTCTGTGGTTCTGGTGGGAGCTGTGCTGACTTGACTAGGTAGCCAATCTTTCACGTAAAACAGACCATCTGGAGTCCAAATGCGGAAAAGGGAGCCGACTATCCATCCATCCATTCACAATGTTTTTTTTGCTTTATTTACATTGTTCTATTTTACCCAAACTGGTGTAAACATATTTATCGTGAATTAGTTACTCAAATGTATATTTTAATTTTGATTTTCATGTATTTCAGGAGCTATTGAACATGGAGAAAAACAGAAATGTGTCACTTCAAGTAGATGGTAAAGGGAAAAAGAAAAAAGACAAAATTGTAAAAGAAGGCGGAGAAGCATCAGCAAGTGGAAGAGAGAAATGTTGTGTTGTGTAAACTAGTGATTTGATGTTCTCACTGAGACCATCTAATTTTGTATAGTTGACAAGTAATATGTAGTATTTGTTTTTGTTAGTTTTAAAATATTATTTATTACTTGTCCAGCTGTATCTATGCCCTGATTTTCATTTTAGTCACTAATATTTGCCACAAAAGAGGTCACTACGGATTTGTTCTAATGCATTTAAATAAGTAGTGATAACATAAATATACCATGAACATTCCATTGTAATGGACTTTAACAGCTAGTTCAATGAAAATTTGTATTTTGCTAAAATTAATATTGAGTTATTTACATTAGTTAAATGATATTGACTGAAGCTATGTGGATGTTAAACCATTCCATAAGAGTGAAAATACAACGAAGTTTAAAAGATTTGCAAATTTTCAATTGTTTGTTAATGGAAATGTGTATTTTGTTAAATAATTACGTATTACTGGAAATTATAAATTCAAAAATTACAAAGACTTCTGTATATTGCAGTAAAAACTTAAGGAAAGCATTAGTATTGCATTTTGTCATTATATCTTTTTACATGTTTTTAAATTTCTGCTATACAGTAATGTAATTTTATTACAATAGTGTTAAAATTTAATGAATTTATTTAATGTACTGAATAATTTTTCCTAGTGAATGTAATGAAATAAAATAATACATAAACCCTAAAAAATTATATTTTTAAATGAGTTTGCCAGCACATTTAAAAAAAAATTAGTGCTGGAAATGAAGTCTATTGATTTTTCGGAAAAAAATTGAACGCACTTTGCAAAAGTGTCTTTTAAAGGTAAAAAAAAAAACTTATCCATTCAAACCATTATACTAAAACTTGTTTTCACTGTGCATTACCTGGATCCTTTAATACACGAGCGATACGGAACTTGAGTAGCATTTAAACAATTATTATTAAACAAATATTCAATTTCCCGTAGCACATTTATCTTATGAAATTTTACAATGCTTATTTTTCTTTTAAACTTATTTTGTCATACACATTTCACCATTGTATGTATTTTTTTCACTGTTTATGATGGAGTAATTATGTTATTTTCAAACAGTTTCATTATTATATATTATGGGCCAATACAACTAATTTGAAGAAAACATGTTGATTTTCAAACTAGCCATTCACGCTCGTCTAATATTTTTAGTTTTTGTTATACAAATATTAAAAATAGTCATTAGTAGGTGGATTGAAGTTTAATGGTTTATCTATTCTTTGTTTTTTTTTATATTTTTTTGCCCAAATGATGTCATTGTGGAGGATCAGATTTGGTGTGTGCCAAATTAGAAAGCAACATACAGCAGTAAAATTGTAGATTTTTCCTTATATGTAATTTTATCCAAAAAAAAAACTAAACCAAAAAATTATAAATGTGTTATATAAAAGGAATAAAATGTGATGTGAACTTGACCACCAGCTCTGGCACAAATAAAAAAGTAAAGTATCCCTATTGAGCTAATTGTAATTTAGTACAAAAATATCCACTAATTCCCTTTTTAAACACAATATTATAGTTAACATTGGACATTTTCACAATGACATTATACCATGTTTAAAGTCATCAGCCTAACTAAATAAATATATATTAATAGCTTGCGCTAATTAAGAATGCACTTTATTTAATATCATTCACTTACATATCTAATTAGTGTTGTTCATAGTTTAAAATTTTTATCTAGTCTATTGATTATCATTGCCGCGTTTGCAAATTATAGTCAGATTTAATTAGTATGTAGGTATTATGCGTAAAGAGAAAAGGTTACTTCGAAATTAACTAGTGTCATTGTTACGACACCGTTGGCAAGGTTATATATGATTAAATCTTATATTTTATTTATAATAACTATTTAATTGTGATTTTCATTAATTTTCTACTTTTTAGCATAGTGGCATTTGTACCCATTTAAAGTGTAAACGAGTGAATTGTTAGACATTGAATTGTTATAACTGGACCAATGTTGTTTGATGTTGATCAGTATAATTAATGTTACTAATGGTTCTTTCAATTTAACATTTATTTATTGAATTCACGTTGTATTTATAACTTTATGTAATATGCCAATTAGCTGCATTTCTATTGTTAAGTAAAATCATTGAATATTGTTTTATTGTGTCGTTATTTGTATTTCGAGCATCATATAATGTTAACAAATATAAGAATACTTACCAATATACATTGCCTTAGTGAATTGATTAGTGTCAATAGAATCGTTTTTCTTTATTTCAACGATTTCTTAAAATATCAAATATTGATATGTAGTGTTTGTGACTAAGAGGTGCCTTAGGCTGCCAAATAAAACACCAACGTTTGTTATTCATTCAAACATGAACTATAGTACTTAAGGACAATGTTAAATAATTAATGCTTTTTACACATTTATATGTTTTCTAGTCGGACTATTTTTCTTTATTTGAAAGCTGTTTGCAAGTGCCTTTGTCTTTGCTGTGTATTAATTATATTTTTTTAGTTTATAATGTAATATGTTGTGGATCAAGTGTTTAAGAGTTACAAAATATTATGATTAATGTTTATCATCAGATTTTTAACACTGGGTATACGGATCATGAAAATATATAGTTTTCTTTCCAAGGCCTTGGTAATCTAATATGTTAATCCTTAAATTTACATTTTTGGAAAAAAATAAAGGTAAAATTTGCATAAAGGATAAAAAAAACTTGCTTCTCCTCAAAATTTCTAACCTCGTACTGCTTCTTCAGCTCCGTTATATTTTAATTCGCCCATACCTTTCTAAAGTTTGAGAAACATGTGTATATAAGGAAGCCTCTCTTTTCATATCTAAAAATAATGTATGGAATCTTTTGGTCTGTATTTCGTTCAAGACATAATACTGCAACTGCCTTCATCAGAATAGTAGATGACAAGTTCCTAGCTTATATTTTGCTTTTTATTTTCATATTTAGCTTATATTTCAAGTTCTCATGTCTCCCAGAATTCACTGGCAGGGAAAGCCATTTTGATATAAAGG
>DWQX01006556.1:0-11198 GCA_018245475.1 Pharmacophagus antenor | reverse complement strand
CACACACACACACACAATCTACACACACACACACAGAAATTGGAATATGATATTTGACAAAGAATTAATGGGAATAGTCATATGCGATCTTAAGCTTAGAAGATATCTACCAGAAAAATCTTTGCGAAAAGAAAATATTTATTAACAATTAACACAACTTAGAATCATCAGCTTGAAAAAACATAAAAATAATATTTTAAGCAGAATCAGTCTTGTCCCGTATTTATTTACCAAGATCTCAGTTATTGATATAAACAAATTTTTATCCGGCCTCGGCGAGATCGCCATGACATTTCTAATTCATGCAACATAGACTAAGTAAATTAAATAGAACAAAATTTAAACATGCCTCTCTTATATTATAACGAAAACGAGAGGCACAAAAGCGTTACATATTTAGGTTTGAACTTTAAAGACAGCACAGAATCTGAATTGCAACAAAACGACAATACATCAAAGTGTTATTGTAACACTAACACGTTCGAACGTCCTCTGTTCCGTCACACGGCGTAGAAAGAGAAATTCTCTCGTTAACTTGTGTTCTTCTCGACGAACTCTACACCGCACAAGTTTTAGCTCATTTAAAAGCGCATGTGCCCAGTTGTGAGAGCTTGAATGGTCGTTTAAAAGTTGACCTCTCCAAGCGTCGGCTGCAAGCCCGGACGGCGGGCGAGCGGCCCCGACGGAGAGTGGCTAAAGCGTTAATATGTTAACAGGGTTTCGGATACAGCCCGAACGGTATCAGTGCAGTGGGGGAGAGGGGGCGTGGGGGGGAGGCAGTGGATTACCTTATTCCGTATAATATTACGCTCGCTCGCGCCGCGGAACCAATTTTTGGGGCGATAGCGCGGCCGTGAGGTTTTTATTAGAGAAAAAAAAAAGAGTAAAACACGGCCACCCGTTCGCGCGGGCTTAGTGTGCTCTTACATCAGGATAACGGTGGATTGTTAATATCAGCTGATGACGGCTAAACGAACAGAGATCTGATGTTTTTTAATATCCGTTTGACGCGATAAGGAGAGCACAAGAGAACGCGACAAATTCCAAAAGACAAAAAGAAAAAAAAATAATAATCCATAAAAGTTCGATTTATTCGTAAAACGGTGATTGTAATTTTTTGAAGAAATGGAAAAACGTGCTTTCTCCGTATCTAATAACTTTACAAATACTTGCGTAATAAATATTTGAAGTTATGATTTCGGAACGTGTAAGTTTTCACCAAAATCTTTCAGTGCTTAAGGTGTTAAAACCCACACCGCATTCCATCAAAATGGTTATCCGGAAGAAATTGCCGTCAGCAGTAAGACCGCCCATTGTACAACCGATATAAATGTAAAATATTTTTCAAGTTTTCCTTATATATGCGGTGTGGAACA
Source organism: Pharmacophagus antenor (assembly GCA_018245475.1). Taxonomy (NCBI): domain Eukaryota; kingdom Metazoa; phylum Arthropoda; class Insecta; order Lepidoptera; family Papilionidae; genus Pharmacophagus; species Pharmacophagus antenor. The sequence goes on along the minus strand of DWQX01006556.1, from coordinate 9,822 downwards.
GAGTCACTCTGGGGACCCAAACGCAGTCTACCAATATACGCGTATGTGGTATGTAGTCGTATCGTTTCCCCGCGCAGCTAGCCACCACCCGTTCACACCACCCGCTACACCAATTTGCCTCAATGACAGCATTGCCGTGTTGCTGTAATGGCGCACTGGGTGTCCGACTACACCAGACGAGCATGCTTTAACATCTTTGTCCTCATAACCGTGAAAAAACAAAACGATTAGTAAAAAAAAAAAAATTAAAATGTTCCGAATAATGTTTGAATGGGTGAATATTGCTTCATTAACCTCTTCACGCCGTCGGTCGCACGCGGACGTTCAGTTTTGCATTTACAGTTAATCGACATTATAAACAGATGAATATATTTAGCACGTTATATTTTAATATTTCTTCAAATTCCGTTAGTTGATTATAAAATGTACTTATATTTCTCTTTTGCTAATTAAAAATCATCCTCAAAGTTAATACCAGATCGTACTTCTCGCTGATCAATATTTAAAAAGTTTACTGTAATCTTATATTAAATAATTAATACTGCAAACTGCTTTTGTTTCTTTACACTTTTTTTTTTAATAACAGCTGTTTTCGATACATCAATCATAAACATTCCACTGAAACGTTTGAACCGTGAAATGTTTTTGTCGGTGCGTACAGTTGCATTCGCCTGTCGGGAACCGCTTCTCGCTAGCTATTTCTCTTACATTTCTCACTGTTACGGACATTAAGCTGTTACGAAGCCAATGACAAGAGTGCCTTAATTTTTTTTTTTCAATTCTCTATTAACATAAGTACAAAGGCAGAGGTGATACATCACTCACGGCCACCCGTCGTACCGTGCCAACGTAATTATTTCTACAGATTCCACCACCGCCGCCATATTTAAATTTCACCTATGATATGATCGCCTCTCCTGTCAACTCTCCACGCGCCAAATTGAAACGTTCAGCTGCCGATATACGGGTTTTTTTTTATTAAACCTACACCCATTTTTCGGTAAAGAATTTGTACAAACATGGCGGCGCTACTCGAAAAAAAAAAAGTATAATACTGTGAACGCATCTGCCGTATTGTCCAATTTTCGACCAATCATATCGTTTCCCGCACCCCCTAGCTGTCACTGAAGTGACAGACATCCGAATTTGGCCGATACATGGTTTGGCATCGTTCATAACATTAATCTACAATAAAAAAAAAACTTCCAATAAAAACCTGTAAGTTAAATAACATTTTATAAACATTTCAATTAAGTTTCATTAGCGAATGCAAGCTGTGTATTAATAAAGCATTACGATATTATATATTTCACAAAAGATATATTGCACAATAATTAAACTATAAAACTTGTATAGATAAGAATAAGTATTAGGAAGAGATAAAAAAAAAGTATTTTTTTTATAATCGACGGACAGCTGTTTGAGTAACACAAATACATTATTTTTAATCTCTTACCGCATATTCACAATTCTATATATTTTTTTTGCAATAGGGTACGGGGCGTTGACGCGTCACCATTCGGCCAGTCGTGTTTAACAATTGAGTTGATTGAATTATGGGTAATTTTGTAAACGGGACAGACTTTTATGGATTACCACCCGCATGTGAGTAAATAAAAGAGGGTAAATGTAAAACGTTGTAAATAGAGTGATATTGAAGTTTAATTGGCATTTGAAAATTAACGGAGCAACCCTCTATGTAACTGTAATAATAAATAAATAATAAATGAATCATAAATACAATATGCCTTTGAAAGCAATATATTTCCTAATGGTTATTTTTCAGTTACAATTGTTAGTTTGACTGTATTTAAGACTAATGCCAAATTTTATTTAATTAATATCGATTTTTTTAATTTTCATCATTACATTCTTCTCGATATTTGATTATTTAATCGTAAACTTTAAACAAAACAACGTTTTTCTGTAATAAGTTTCTGAAATAACCATTACATACAATACATGCATATTCTATAACACAAACTAATAAATGAAATTACGTTTAAAAATATTCTATAAGATTAGTTTTCAGATTCACCTCTTCAATACGTTCTATTTTTATATTATATCCAAGAATAACACCATATGTTTAAAGTTTATGGCCAGATACGTAAAAGATTAGTAATTAAGAAGGCAGGCAGTCTAGTTAGATACCTTAAAATCTTCGATCAACGACTTGTCAGTGTTACTGCATTCTAGAGTTTTACAAGACTAATTAAATATCTTTCAATCTTGAGTAGCGTCGTCACTTAAGTGCCTTAGGCAAAAAGAGGAACGCAATGCGCTCATTCTGAACGGAAAATTTAGTGATTTTAACAATTCCATTTCTAACGTTTTACATCGTCAGTTTCCAACGTGAGTGTCGGAATAAGTAAAATGCAACTTTTGACATTTACTATTCGATTCTGTCATGTGTCACGACGTCTGTAAATTTTCTGTCGTACAGTTGAACGATAAAGATATGAAATGAATTGCAATGGATTCGCAACCTTTTGAGTCCGTACCATAACAATGTTTTATTTTATCTTTGCTTTTTAACCGTTGCTTATTTGAGTGTCGTCTTTTTACTTAAGGTTATCACGCTAAACAAATAAAATTACACGCGTTTTTCATTAAACTAACTAACATTAATTTCGGTGAGACTGATTGTAAAAAACCAGTGTCACAATAATATTAAAATTCTATGTAGACGTTTATCAATAATGGTGGAATAGTTGTATGTAGTGGACAACGAAAATCTCAGGCTTTCTGCTATACAAAAAAAAAAAAAGAAAACTTTAAAAATGTAATACCATGTCGCGCTATTACGGCTGTGTCATAAAAAAAGGTGTAATAAATACCGTCGATTAATATCACCGACCCGTATGAATGCGCTTTTATTAAAGCAATCAATGCTTGGAGGGTAGACGCTGCGTCCGAATGGAAAGACAAATAGTTCACTGCGAAGCTGGTTACGCAAGCGTGGAACCGAAAACCGCGACGCGCGGGGACGAGATTGGTGAAAGCCAAAAACGGTCCGTCAGTCGCTGCTCCGCAAACATTTGCCGTCGGCGTAATGGATTAGCGATGTAGCGGCCGCCATATACTATTACTGGCTGTTTGCGGAACGCCCGCGCCCGCGCCCGCGCTCTGACGTCTCACCGGTTGTCGCATTTTGCATTGCGCAGATTAAAAATATGAATTACGGTTTTTTTTTTGTTATCTTTTAAATTTCATCGTCATAATTAGAACGGCGTTTAAAGCTGACGCACGCGGCGCATTGGCGATTATCTTTTTTTAAATGGTATCAATTTGATCGCGGGGCCGTGGATGGTGAAATGTGCTCACTAGGAATACATTGGCTCTCAAATATGCAAGAGATTTGAAAAAAAGACACTTTTTATTCAACACCAACTTCACACTTTATTTACAAATTAACATTACCTACAATTAGAATTCTTTATAATGTTTCTATTTTCACAATTAACATTTACATGTACATATATAACAAAATATCAATAACTCCTTGTATGAACGTCGTTAGAGTAAAAAAAATATTTAGGTTTTAGAACGACATAATAAGACCTAGCGTAATGTATTTTTCGTCTAACTAAATTGATTACTACCATTTATAATTTTACAAAAAAAAAAATGTTGAGTTTCTTTAAATAAATATTAAATCGATTACTTAATTCTAGAACCAATTAAAATGTGTGTGTGTCAATATTTCGAAGAACTAATTGATGAATTGGCAAAGAAGACAAAGAACATAATGTCAATACGTGCATACGAAGAAACGAACAATTGTAAATATTAACCATTTACAAAATTATATTTGTACCACGCACCACTACGCGTGTATTTCTTAATTAATCCTTGATTTTATAAAACATGTCCAGGTGTAGTTTAAATAGAGTTTAATTTGTACATCACTCGGCTTTTCGGAATTCGATGTTCAACTTTACAAACTAATAAAACTATAAAGTTTGTCTATGGTCTCATGTTGAAATAAATATTGACTGTTAGTGTATACAATTTATGCGTGCTATTCACGTTTTTCTCGCATGAAAACGTTAAATATTAGTATAATAAGAATTATTATTCCAGTTTTATGTTCTTGTTTGTGTTTGTGCTATCCTCATTAAAACTGTCGTAAACATTTTAAATTTTCATTCCATATCAAATGTGATCAGCACAATTCATTTACAGCTACATAACAACAGCTTTAAGTGTTTTTTAAATCTTCAATACCTGCAGCGAATCTTTGAATTTTTTTTTAAATTAAAGTGATGATTGGGAAACTATTCATTCAGAAGATGCAGTAAAGTGGAACCCTTTTCAGAACACAATTTTTTTTATTTATACTCTGCTGATGATAATGATATTAATTTATCCCTAATGGGAAAGGCTAAGGACTTTAGTCCATACAGCCAGGTCTTGTTTCTTCAAACGATGGCGTGAAAATTTATGTTCTGCTTAAAAAGAAGTTAGGCTTTTTAAAAAAAAAATTGATTAAAGTTCATACTCAAACTTGCCTCTGCTAAACATGACTCTGTTTAATTAAAGGTATATCAAATAATTTAGTGTCATAATCATAGAAAGATAACGTTTACATTAACTGAAAAATTTATTTAAAAAAAAAAACAGGTATCCTTCACCAATTTGAAAAATGGCTGTTCGTTTCCTTTGAAAATATATTTATGTGCGTTCCAATAACATATAAACAAATTTTGTATTTAACACTAGATTTACCGACACATTTTTATGGTTTTCTTTTTTTGTGCATTATTGCATTTAAATTTTTTCTGTTCGCAATTTTATAGAACAATGTTGCCAGAGACGATAAAAGAAAATATCAAACGCATATAAGCGTACGTAACTTCTTAAATAGGGTTGTCCAGACAAAATGAATGGTGCGGTAAATCTAGTGTTAATCCGACTATAATTAGATGAAGAAAATGATGCTACACGGGATGGCAAGGGACTCGCCGTGCGCTTATTTCTTAAAAAATATACATATACTGTTTTGAATACTTCTTCCTATTTCTTTAATATTTTCTATAGACAATGCAGTAATTATTTCGTAGAAGTTTTGCATGAGAAACAGCCGAATATGAACACAAACAAACGGCCGATTTTCAAATATTTGCCATTACTAAATTAAATGTAAATCATGCAAGCTGCAAAAAAATTATTATTTGATTCTATTAAACATACGCGATGTATTATAGTTATGCAAACTTTAATTTAAGTGGGCTACACACGATGACTTTTTTGGAATTTGACGTTAAAGTATGTAAACAAAGCAACGTGCACCGAACTGGTAGAGAACAGAAAACTATATAGTTTGTTTATGGTATGGTGAATATTGCTTACTAACAAAATCTCTCATATGTCTTTGATATATTTAATGTACAAAAAAAGACATTTTTAATAGATTAAAATGTGAAGTCTATCTATTATTTTAGTACTGTTAAATAACAGTTTTCTGTATTTTATTTCTCCGTAGCTGCAAAATTGAAAAAATAAAAACAAGTGGACAAATTGATTAGATAATTATGTTTGAAAAGAATTAACGTTCTTTTTATATGTATACCTCTATAACTTGTGAAGGTTTATTAACAATTTTAGTTTCTCATTACCGGAGTCGCCATCGGGCATTTTTGACAATATATTCTTGTGATATTTGTACAGGAGTTCTTCACGGTGGCTGATCGAATGAAGATATTTTAAGATATCAAAAAATCAACACCAACTCGCCGCTATTTCTCTTTTTTATGTAATCAATTATAGTTTTCTTATAATGAATGAAAATGACTAATGACTGAACGGTATAGAGGTTTATATATTTTAGCATCGATCTATAGAAAATATTAGTATTGGACATTGACCACTTGTTGCATGATTTATAAATAGTTCTAAACTAATTAGTCGTTTCCTATATTTCTAACTACTGTTCCTTTCAAATCAAACGGATATCAATTAAACCGGGGATCCCTAAACTATTTTGGACAAGCGACCCCTTTTCCAAAATGAACTGTTACTTCAGACCCCCATGACCAAATTACCTACTCATAAGATCAACCGCCCTCATACATAACGCTCCGCCGACTTAAAACAGCTGGTACAGAGTGTTATCTTCCAGTTTGACATACATCAATAGAAGCAGACATACTGAGAATTAGCAAAGCTTTAAGTTAAGCAGATCATTATGAATAAACGGGCCTATCTTTTGTTTATTCCACGTAACACAACATAAACAATACATTACCTTGACTTGTGTTAATATAATAGGTATCGATTTTTATAGATTGTCATTCCCCAAAATCAGTTTTCGCTCATGCCGACCCCTAGGAAACTGACATCGCCAACACCTCTCTCTTCAGTTAAACCTGCACAGGCATTCTTCAGCTATCAAGTGAAAGGTCGGCGACGCAGATGCGACTAACCCAGTGTCGCGGTGTACACGTTCCATCGGGTGAGAACCGCCCGCGCGTTCTTCCACTATTCCTTGAAACAAACGATTGTAACGCCAACTTCCAAATTATTAGGTCTTTTAGGAACCGAACTGGAGAATAATGGGCGGTCTCTTCAATTACTAGTATATTACTAGTTAAATTGCAGCAAATCCGGATGCGGAGCACCATTTTTTCCTTATTGAGATAAACCTTTAACTGAACAATAAGCTTAGCGATATTTTAAAATTGAGAAAGAGTGGTGAGCTTTTATTCGATGTTAGCGTATCACATGAAATATATTATTATATCTGGACATATCGCACTAACAACACCTCACGGAAATACCCCTATAACAGTGAAGGCCTTTTCGATTAATTTTTTTTAGATTTTTTTTCATCGTATGATATCAACGAACATGTAACTAGCACATCGTTCGGAAGCACCTACGTTTACTCGTTCGTCTCGTTGACCGATAAAATCACACCGCTTTAAATTTCCAATAACGAACCGGACGTAGCGCGGATTCGAACGTGCCGTCCGCGAATGACGGCCGGTGTGTACGTGCGCACACCGACCGCCGGTGAGCACGCCGAAAGTCAACCGGGGCCGTCCGCAAACAGCGCACGGCTCGTTCGAGCAAACGAAACCGCGGCGCGACCCGTCCGGCGCGTACGTACGTTTGCGTGTTTGCGCAACGCCGGCCGGCGCGCGCGGCGGCCGGCCGGCGATCGGGTTCGCGACGGGGCAAACATTTTAGTGGTGGAATCCATAACATAAACAATTGTACACTCACCGAAGCCGCAAAGCCCCCTCCCCTCATCCCCCCTACCTCCCAATATTACACTCGGACCCGTTTGTAACGGGACGCTGAAAGCTCGTTACCTCTGCTAACCGAAATGCAAAGAACGTCCTCTTCTTCTTATGGTGCCATCTTCTTGCGAACTTCGGCGATCGTTAAGGCGAATTATAATTTTGAAGCTGCGCGTGTAAATATCGAACGGGTACTCTTGCCGAACCATTTGGAGTAGGCTTTCTGGCCAACATATCCTCCCACGGCCGTTTTTTCTAGCGTGGAGGAAACGCCTCCGCCCAACTGGCCGCACGAAGCCAAGGACGGGTTATATCGGACTTGCGCCACGGCGTTCGGGTCGCGGGCACGCCTGTGGACACCTCCGCGTCTTCGGAGGCGCCGGTCGCGGACGCTCGTCACGCTCCGAGACTCCGCGAAGGCTACAAAGCAGCGCGATTGGCCCACGTCTGAAGCAGAACATCCAAGCCAGTTTCGAATGACCAACACGAAACAGCCCGACGCATCGAGCCGGCCGTGTTGGTTCCTCCTCGCTTCGCATTGAGTGAACAGGCGGCAATTACTAAAACAAGGCAAAAACCAAAGTCCGAGGGGTCTCCTACAGCCTACACCACGTTTTTCATGTAACGTCCTCGTCGCTCGGTGAATACTGCTACCAGTATTGATGCTAATGATGAGGAAGTTGTGTAAATGTCCTAAACGGATTCCGGAGTCACACGAGTATCCAGTTACCACCCTCAATGTCAGCCGCTATTAGTGCGTTGCTACGACTGTTCACATGGGAGCCAGAAGCATTCTTTGCGAGCGCGCTTTCCCGCCCACGCCCGGATTGTCATTTAACGTAACGTCAAATCGAAGGCGAGTGTTTGTCCGTAGCCGAAAAAACAGAATAGTGGGCTAAAAATTTTATTACGTTTGACAACAAGCTTACTAGTGCTTTAACTCATATCGATTTCTTTCTTACTTTCGCTATTTGAATCTCCGAAGATCCTATTTTTACGCATGGCAAACCCCCACGGCTGTCGCTCTCGGTGCATTCCGAGTGGCGTCGGTATCACCCATTTAAAATAAACGGACTTCTGATGTGCACATGGCCTGTCTGGCCATAACTAACACTAAGTTTACGGAGACATATTCATGGTTTTCTTTACGAGCCGGTAGTAACTTTGCGCATTATTGAATTATTTTTCCCGTCTAGCAATGAAAGTTATACAACAATGTTGCCAGCAGCGGTATAAAAAAATAAATAAAAAGTCAAACGAATATTAACCCTTTGCACTCGGAACGGTTTTGAACTTCGGCGCTAACCTCCACATGAATGCAATTCCATGTATTGATGGATCACTTAAATTTTATTTTCAATAACATTTTAGTGACGGGCGATACATTGTGCTGAAATAAATTAATTCTGTTTAATTACCAATTAACTTTAATACCCCATAAGAAAGGACATCAGAGTGATACGCTAGAATCACTATGTCCCGTGATAGAGGACGGCCGAGCAAAGGGTTAATATACGGAACTTCTCTTACCGAGGGTTATTTCGTCAAACTCACGGGCCCCGTAGCTAGTGTTGATAGTGTCGGAGCGTTTTCTAATATCTACAGTCCGCCCGTAACATGTGATGCGTCTTCAAAATCGTCCCCTCGCCGCCGACTAGTCCGGGTACGTCAATTAGCGGGGGATCGGGAAGGACTAACTGGACAGCGGAACATGCGGCGCGGACAGGAAGGGTCGCCGTGTCTCGTTTGACAACTTTATTGCCACATCGCTTAACTTTTATTACGGAAACGATATAATCCGTATAAGTTCCAATGGTTAATCCATATTTTTCCTTATGGGTAAAAACCTGATCTCTATTTCACGCGATATTAAGTGACAACGACGTCGTTAATGGTGTACGTACTGGCTCAGAACATTCTAGCTGCTATATGTTCGGCTGCCGGAACACAGCCATGCTGTTATATCGGCATATTAGCGAAGTGGTTTTGTAAATTCTACTACTAACCCCGTATTATTACAAAGTAAACTGTAAACCACTTCGTTTCGAAAGCAAAAGCAAACATTCTTGAAGAATATGTTTTGGTTTATTGAGTTTAAATATTTAATTAAATAACACTTCAATGCTGCTGCCGGGTTCGGTGAAGTTTGCGCCGTTAGTCTTTTCGACAACTGTTACAGCTTCATCGAAACTGGCCCGCGGATCCGGTGATCCGCGAGCTTAAACACTTTAATCGTCACACAGGTTTCTTTTATTTTGAACCAAAAAAAAAGGCAAACACAGAAGCATTAATCTTTATCACTAAGCAAATATAAGATTTTCCTTTTTGGAGAATGCTGTAGTTAAATATTCAGTGCCGAAATGTGCCATTCCTCTTCACAAGATGCAAATATACGTCATCTATATATCCACTGTTACCATCAGGTTACCACTGTCATTTTGTTGTTAGCTAATATATCTAATTCATTATGTTGGCACCTAGGTCTCTTTACTTGACGACTCAAATTGTAAACGCCAGGCCAATAATTAAAATATATATATACTTAGACATCTGTCAAATGTAAAAAATTGTCATC